>VXBT01008201.1:0-282236 GCA_013400235.1 Oriolus oriolus | reverse complement strand
CTGGCGCGGTGCCCGAAGGTGTAGAGCGCCACCTGGCTGGCCACGTCCACGATGCCGCTGATGTAGGGGTCGTGCTGCCGCAGCGCCGCCAGGCTGATGTCCAGCCCCCGGCCCAGCGCCGCCGCCATCTTGCGCCCGCCGCGCAGCCGCGACCAATCCACCGCCGAGCCGCGCCGCTCCGGCTCCCGCCCGAGAGCAGCCGCCGCAATCGAGCGCCGAGCGCCGGCCGCTCAGGATGGCGGGCGGTGGCGAGGGGCGGGCCGGGGCCAGGGCTGGGGCAGCGGGGGTGGAGGGACACGGGGTCAGCTGGAGCGCCCGAGCTGGACACAGCAGCACCCACGGCACCCACGGCACCCACACACGGCACCGTGTGCCGGGCTGAGCCTGGCGGCTGCAGCTCCGCCTCGGCGCGTGGCTCCCTGTCCTCCTGGGAGTGCTGTGGTGCTCCTGCTCCGGCTGCACTCATTCCTGAGGGGAGAGTGCGGGAGCTGGGGTGGTTTAGTCCAGGAGAGAGAAAGCTAAGGGGGATCTCATCAAGGCGTGTAAATATCTCAAAGGTGCCAAGGCAAAGGTGCCAGCCTCTCTCTTTGGCGGTGCCCAGCGACAGGACGAGGAGCAGGGGCCACAAACTAAAACACAAGGAGTTCCACCTCGACATGCAGGAGAACTTTACACTGAGGGTGGCAGAGCGCTGGAACAGCTGCCCAGGGAGGCCGTGGAGTCTCTGTGGAGACATCCCAAACCCACCTGGAGGCGTCCCTGTGTCACCTGCTCCAGGTGACCCTGCCTGGGCAGGGCTCGGACGGGATGGCCCCAGAGGTCCCTCCAGCCCTGGCGATGCTGTGACTCTGTGTGGGCTCTCTGTGTCCCTGCAGAGAGCGGCACCGAGCGCGTCCAGCTCGCGTGTCTGTAAGCGCGGGTGTCCGTGAGCTCGTGTGTGCTTCCCTAGGGCCTGGCACGGGGACAGGCACCGGCACAGGCACAGGGACAGGCACAGGGACAGGGACAGGCACCGACACAGGCACAGGGACAGGGACAGGAGCGGGGTCGCATCGCTGAGCACACACGGCCCGTGTTTGCTGGCACCCACTCACACACTCGTGCACCGAGCCGAGGGGAACAGCACTGCAAACTGAACCAGCACACACCCCTCGTGTGGATATATATACATACATATATATATATATATACACTCGTACATGCGACAAGCAGCTGAAACCTAAACAAGCATACTATAATATGGAGTTATACAAACAGCAAGCAACAGATGGACAAGACCAAGGATTCAGTTGCCACATTTTCCCGTCAGACGCACATATTTATTATTAATCTCTCGGTACCAACAATTTACAGCAAATACATGAGCTTTATGAGGCATGCAGATAAGCTCAGTACATGCTTACCATCGAAAAGATTTGCTTAACCCTCCTGCCTGAACCCCCTGCAAGAGCAAATTATTTTTACTTCATCACCTCAGCCCGAGGTAGCCGTTCTGGAGGCAGTTCCCACCTTCCCTGTACAGAAGCAGTAGGGTGATACATTTACTTCCAGAGAGCAGGATACCCTGGAAGAACCAAGGTGGTGGTGGTGGATGCTGTCTTCATTGTTGGCAATATTCCTGACACGACATTTTTGAAAGGACAGTAGCTGGACAGAGGAGGTGAGGTCTGCTATCGTGTTTTCTTCCCTTCTTTACACTGCAGGCCAGATGGAGCCTGTGGGATAGAGTGAGCAGTAGCATCTGTGCCAAGAGCAAATGGGCAAGCCGAGGGAAAAGACTCCCATAGTGTGAAGTGGGGATAGGAGAGAATTGAGGGACTGCAAGCTGGGAATCCATTGCATTACATACAGGGACAGTGAGTCTCTTTAGTGGGATTAGGAATGGCCGTGTTGTCAAAAAGGACAGAAAGAAAGGCTGGTTTTTGGGATTTAGGAGAGATTCTATAGGTTTTATTGTATTCCAGAAGGCCACTAAAAATTGCATCACTAAGAATAAGGACCTACAGCTTGCTCTGCAAGCATATATTAGGAGAGGAAGCATCTGAACACACTCTAGTTATAATCTGTCTCACTCTCACTTCCTCCTCGTCTAAAGCCACCTTGTTTCATCTGGGGCTGTGATGAAACACAGCTTTCGAGTTTAGAATTTTATAAGTGTTTTTTGTGATGCCTGTGGTAGGAAAATGGCTCTGAGCAGTTCCACTGCAAAGCTCTGGCTGACCTACAGATCCTGTAACAGCAAGGAAGATACACAGGCTCATGGTGGGCAAGGAAAACTGCTGTCCTTGGTCTGGACATGATCAGAGTAGAAAGGTGAAAAAAAAAGAGGAAAAGTAGTAAGTAGGAAAGATAAGTCAGCTGTTGCTTAAATAGTTAACAGATGCACATTAGTTTCTTTTTGCTGATTAAATAGTTCTCAATTCAGTTTCCAGGCGCCCTTAAGCACATTCCTCCTCCTGTGCTGGGGCTTCTCTTTACCATCTTCTTCAATTCTTGGGCAATTCTCCTGCTTACACGATGTCCAAACTTGTCACCAAGGCTCAGAAGTGTGAAACCCTGGGAGTCCCACTCCTGGACTTTTCCTTTACAGATTCTTTTCCTGCCTTCAACAACAATACTTTTAAAAAAGGTGCCCTGCTTTCTTTTTCTTTTTCTTTTTCTTTTTCTTTTTCTTTTTCTTTTTCTTTTTCTTTTTCTTTTTCTTTTTCTTTTTCTTTTTTTTTTCCTTCTCTTTTTATTTTTCCTTTTCTTTTTCTTTTTTTTGGTGATGGTTAGGTGGGGTGCATGTTGAAAAAGTCCCATAAGAAAGAGTGTGCTGTAGAAATTGTGTTTGAAAGGCCATTTATTTGAATTTTAAAAGTTACCGTGTAGGAGAAAGCAGTATACAGATTACACAAGATACATTGCAGCCCTGAAAAAAAATGTTTGAGGCAGAAATAAGGTGCCTTTTGGTTGTCACAACTTACCTTGTTTCTGTTGTTGCCACTTTTGTCGGGCCAAGCAGTAAGCAATACTCGAAGCCTTGCACACTGGTTGTGTTAGAGGGACTGACTGGCTCCAGGTTATCTCCTGTGCCCTTCTCTTGTCCTGTTTCCTCGAGGTCCCTGGAAGAAAATTCAGCTGTGAGGTTAAATATCTTGAAGCAGACCTGTCAGATATTTTGCCTGTGTGCCTCTGGTGCCCTGTTTGTAGCTGCTTTTTCCCTCCTCCCTCCCAGATCCCCGTGCCCCTTTGTCACCCAGCTGGACAGACAGGTCCCTAACACTGTGTTTTGAGTCAGCAAACCTGTCAAGCTTCTGATCAGGCCTTTTGATGTTTTCTGTTGCGCCCTGAGGTACCTTCAGCTGGTTCCAGCTGTTTTCCTGTATAAGTGGGATGTAATTGCTCCTTCCATTTAGCCTGAAGTAAATATACTTAATAAAGCCATTAGTTCTGCCCTGCTTTATGGGATCACTTGATAGTAGACTAAAATTTTCCGATGAAACAAGACGCTGTTAGGAAGAGAAACACTGTGAATTCTCACTGCGTCTAAAACCTTAAGGATGTTTCTGCAAAAATGTCACCGCTTAAAAACATTGATTCTTTAAACTATGGTTCTTTTTCTTACAGTCAGTAATCCAGCAGTTCATAATAACTACAAAACCGAGTCTGAATGATTTTGCTGTAATTTTGTTTATGAAACAAAGTAATTTTCTAGCTTTCAAAATGTCATAATTTCATGAAGTATATAATTAGAATGTCACTTTTTTGTCTTCTACCTACCTGGATACTGTTCTGTTAAAAGAACCCAAACCACATCTTGCTTTTGATATGGCATGGAAAGGCTTTTGTGTAGGTAATATTCAGACCAATTTGAGGCGAGATCCATGCAGCATGCCATTTGGAAGGTCTCCTTTAATAACAAAGGTGGAGATGGTTAGGCCAAACCTTTTCACGAGGGTTGTTCAAGCAGCTGTTAAACCTTCACATTCAAGAATCTGTGTCACTTGTAAAGATCCAGGCGTGCTTCCTCCAGCAGATCACTGGCACTGAGCGTGCGATTTTTTGCAGATGTATTTGGCGGCACTGCTGAGCACGTGCAAGCCCTGCCCCAGGTCCCAGGCCTTCAGTCCTGCCGTGCTGGCACCTTGGTTCTGGCCTGGCACAGGCGTGCCCGTGGCCCCAGTGTGAGCCAGGCAGGTGGGGGAAGTGAACTGTGTGGGAAACAAGTGTTGGCAGCGCTGCTGAGCTCGCAGCCTCCCCTGGCTGCCCGCCCACCTGCCCACACTCGCTCCATTCTCTCTCTGAGCTGCACCTTTCCCTGGTAAACAGCAGAAATCGCTCGAGCCGATGGAGTGTCGAGCGCCTCATTCGCCTCACTTCCTCCACTCCAGCCCCTCTGCAGTTGTTTTTGCATGATAGTTGCCTCTTCACTTTCATTCCTTCCCAAAGGCTGCCGTGATTTTCTTCTCGCTCGGCCTGGTAGCACCGCTGCTGCCCCTGCTAGAGGGGAGAGTGCTGGGGCAGCGCTAACAAGTTCCTCTTACTCACCCAGGGCCACTCAAACGCGTTTGTGTGATGCCTTCCAGCACGCTGCTTTCCTGGGAGCAGCAGGTTGCTCTGGTGGAGCCAGAATGATCCAGCAAGGCTGCATTACCCGCGCTCCACTTCTCCTGGGCGTGCGCCTTCCATGCCGCACCGTGGCACCTCTCCCCCTTTGGAAACCTAAAGCATCACCAGTGCCCTGTGCTTTGTGCCGGAGCCTGGCTGTGTCCCCTCCCAGGCACAGCTGAAATATGGGGTCTTTCCAGCCCACATTTGTGAAGGCTCTCAGTAGCTTGCACTGGAATACTTTCCTCGTGCTCAGAATCTGAAATTCTCGGTCATACTCCGAGACCACTTCTTAACTCCAGCCCTAATGGTTAAGACAATTTTAGTCTTTTTGTTAGGAATTTATTACTTGCTGAAGGTTCCTTCCTGATTGTAGGGTCAGACTGTTATAGTTTCATCTGCAGCTGTTATTAAAACACTCTCTTTCTGCACTAAAACTAAATCTGGCTGCTTTCATTCCAATTCTGAACAGCTCCCCCCCTGCCCCCAGATAAACCCCAGCACGTCAGGTTCTTGGCAAGCACATGTTTGTCTGCAGTGTGGCTCCCTGGTGAAGTTTATGAGACCGCTTTGAGAATTTCTGCAAATGCTAGTCCACACAGGAACGGGATAATGTTCTTTGGCGTTGTTGGGTTTGGAATTCTGGTATTACACATACTGTGTCTGAAGTAATTAACTATAATTTACTCTGATTTTCAGTTGAGGGTTGCATTTTTCCTGCATGTAAGAGCCTGGGTTTTTACCAAAGGACTTTTCTTTCTTTGACTGACTTACTATCAGAATCACTTAGCAAAATATAACCCTTTACTTCCTCTTTTGCTGTGCATTTATTTGCAAGGTACTGAGCTTTACCTTTCTAATAGGCCCAGTTCCTGCCCGTGGCCTTGCTTGAGGAGAGCTAGAGGAAAGTTACCTACTATCATTAGTGGAGGTGTATTTTTTTCCTTCTATCTTCCTGTGTACATATTATACTTGTGGAGTGAAAAATTCTTTTTGATTTACTCTTAGTCACTTCTCAGAGGGCACAATCTGAGGTGAAAAAACAAATTTAACACCAGGAGAAGACTTACTTCAGGAGGAGGAAGGGAGAGTCTATACCAACATAATTGCATTGAATTCTAGTGTTATTCAGGAAAAGAAAAAATCTTCCTTGTGTGCATTGAGTCAGTAAAAAATTTTAGTTTTATCAGTGTTAGATTTTCAGTGTTTGAAGTGACTCTGTGATTATCTTTAGATAAGCAGAAATGAGAACATGATAAACCTAAAGAAGATGTGTGGAATATTTTGTGTGTGGACTATTTTTCCTGGTTGTGTTGCCTTTATCCCCCAAATTTGCCTGACTTCTATAGCTATACATTTGTGAGTATGATTGTGTCAGGTCTCTTAATAAAATTCTAGATTTCATCCTCCAGTCTCTCTCTAATTCCTGATAATAGCAAAGAAAAGATACTGTCAAAACTTACAGAAGGCTTTTTCCTGCTTCTTTATTTATTTAATGCAACAGAATACACTGACTTCAGTAGCATTTCTCATAAGGTTTAACTTTGCAAATTCCTTTACTTCCACCCCCATACCACTTTAATTACAGTTAAAATTTAACACTAGATTCTATCATGAGAAGGCAACCATTTGGAGCCAATATGTGATCTTTTTCTGTGATTTTGTTACCACAACTGTATGTGCTGGAGTTCAATAAAATATTTTTGATAGCCATTACCTTGTTGCTGTCCCGATAAACTGACATAAACTGTTTTGAGCCATCAGTTTCATTCTTTGCTCAGTTGACTGGCTAGACAAGCCACCAAAATACTGAAGAGGATCAGGCAGTCCTGCTATTTCCCACAGGTTAATAAGATTCAGTAGCAGTTATATCTTCCCTGGGATAATACCTTTCCAACCACATCTCCCTGGAAATCACCATTTAATCTGGCAGAATCAAACACCTGTTGCTCTAAAAGAGGTGTTTTCCAACCAGTGACAGAGAAGATGGCCCCATTTAATTAATTCCTAGTATGGAAAGTTCCATTAGATAATTACACCCAGTCAAGACCTCATTTTTACGCCTCACCTGGCAGAGCAGCTCTTGCCCTGCGAAGGGAATGGAGTCATCACAGAGCCGCTGTTGCTGCTGCAGGGAGTCTGATGGTGTAGGGGAGCTGGGCCTGTGGTGCCAAAATATCTTTTTATGAGTTCTGAACATTCACACCAGCTTTTGTTTGAGCCAGTTGAGGAAGTAGAAGGAGAAAGTCTGCATAACTTCATGCTTTTAGCTGTTACAGTGTTACTTTGTTAAGAGAATTTGCATTATTTCCTTCTCCAGTGACAGAAGTATCTCCTTGGGTTTTGTTGTGGTGTTTGTTTGTTTGTTAAATGAACAGTGTTGGTGCTAGAGACTGATACAGCATTTCGTAGCTGTAGACATAAGCAAATGAAGAATGTTGTAACAATACTGAATTTCAGAGAGCAGATAAATGATGATGCAAGGAAGGGTCCCTAAAGTTAAAGCAGCCAAGCAAATAAAGGGAAGTTTCTGTCTTAAATATTCCCCCAATGCTTTTTTTGTGTTGTTGATGGCTGCCCATGGATACTGCTGTGGGGAGATTCTTGTGCTGCTAGTGGCTATTGCAGCTCTGCTCCTCCAGGTGGGCAGAGCTGCTGCAGGCTCTCACAAATACACCTTCTGTAGTTAAAGTTAGCCTTAAAAGCTATTTTAAGTGTCTTTTAAGGTGAGATCACATCAACTATAATAGCATGATCTTTATATTTTGGCACAACACCTTGGATGACCATTTTTATTTGTTACTGGCTTTATTTGGCTAGAAAATATGAAGGAGAGATTTGATTTAAAGTGAGCTTCCTTTCAAACTGAAAATTGACTTTTCTTTCTTTTGTTATGCAGCATGGTGCAATAAGAGTCCACAGTTACCTCTATACTTTAAATGCAATTACTTGAAGCTTCCTGAAGAGTAAAAATGTTTCATTTTTATATTTAACCTTCATTTTGGTCATTATTTGTGCTGCTCTAGGGTTTGTGGGTATGAGGAGAAAGGCCTGGGTAGAAAAAGGAGTTCAGATTTGTGTAACTGCGCCAGAAAATAAAACTTGGTAACATTTGAAGGGTTGCCCTTGGAAACAATAAATGCAGTCTATCCCTGGTTTTCAGAAGGGTTGGGATTTGGGCAAAGGCACCTTCCATCAGGCAACCAAGAGAAGATTTAAGCACTTTTGAATGAGATTTTGAAGTGGAAACTAAAGGTATTAGCACCACAAACCTGCAGTGAATGCCTGAGTCTGGGTTTATTACAGCTGTGTGAATTTGTTTCCCTCGGTGGATTCTGAGAGCTGTGAAGGCATTTGGCTGTCCCTCTCTTACAATCTGATTTTGTCATTTTCTGGTGATGCTGTGCTGCTTCTTCTGTCAGATTAAATTTACAGGCATATTACCTCGCCTGACAGAAACATGAACTGCATGGATTTTTCAAAGGAAAGNTTTCATGCTGGATTGCCCAAATCTGTTAATTTTATTATCATCCTAAATTAATCTTATAATATTCAGCTGAGCTTGCTTTCTTATCGGCAATGAAATTGCTGTGTCATCAAGGCACTAGTATACCTCCCAAGACTGTGTAAAACTAAATCAGGTTCAGGACATTTTTGCTGGGGGTTTTTGTTATTTACTTTTGACTTGCTACTCAGCTTGAAGGAAAGATCCTTCTGCAACTGTTTTACGTGGCTTCTGAGGGAGTTTTGTTATTAAAAAGTCAGCTAATACAGCATTTCATGGTGCTCTCAGAAGCACAGAAGGGTTCAGGTTGAAAGGGACATCTGGAGGTCGTGTTGTTCAATATGATTACAGAAGGGAGGCAAGGATTGGAAGAAAACTACTGCGAGTGTTGTGTCACTGTTGGTACAACACAGGAACATCCAGACCGGGCAGGTGGGCTGCATGGGGTCCAGCTGGTGTCAGGAGGGGACAGAAGGACCAGGAGGCTTGGGATGGGCTACAGGAGGCAGAGCTGGGGTGGAGCAAGGCTTGCCGTGCTGGAGCGGAAGGCAGGATTAGCATGCAGGCACAACTGGAGGAGGTTTGCAGCCAGAGTGGGACACCTGCTAGGAGCAGAATGAAATGGAAAGGACAGAGCTGTGTGGGCCTCGGGGCAGGAAAATTCAGGTAGATTTTACAGCTGGAAATGGAGTAAGGGGAGTGTTTTGATGGAAGGAAAATGCTGAGCACAAGGATGGGTAAACAGCGTGCTGTCATTCCCAAGAGCTGTCCTCCTGCCACAGCCACTTTTTAGGTCGCTTTAATTGCCGGTTGTGACGTGACCTAGTTGGAAGTGGCTGCTGCTACAGAGCAGAACCTATGGAGAGTCTCCCCTCACGCAGCACTGAGCAATTGGAAGGCAGATACAGCATCACACACATTTTCTGTCTCTTTGTCTCCGAGGGGGTTCTGAGAGATGCAGACCAACAGACATTTTCTCTCGAGGAAGAAAGAGACGTAGACTTAACGATTGCAGGAGAAGCTGACTGACCACCAAGAAACACGTTGTAATGATTGAGGAAGCATTTATGAAATGACAAAGCCTGCTAGAAAGCATCTCTGTTTTCCCTACTACTTGGCAACAGTTGCCACAAGATGTAGAAGCCCTCTGTACGGTTCCAAGAGAGATGATGCGGTCTAACATTTTCAAATGTCTAGGTATCATTAACTCCAGCTGACAAATAGCAGCTACATTTTATCCTAAAAGTCATACTTACCCTAAAAGTATGTCAATAGAGACTGTGGTTTGAAATGTGGTTTAGGATACAGAGGGAGGAAAAGGCGTGGGGTACTATTTTTAACATTCTATCTTCGATATTTCTGTTTGCAAAAATTATATAAAGCAAGCTGTTTTGTCTGAGCTTTAGGTAGCTTATGTATACGTGATTGTATGCAAAAAAACACAGGCCCAAAAGGAGAGAGAGGCTCATTTAGCCTTATCACTAAAAATTTCAAGCAATGAAATGATGTAAAGCTTTCCTGAAGTTTGATTTCCTCTTATCTGCATTAACTCCATCAGTGATGACTCCATTTTCATTCGCTGTAGGTGAGTAAGATTGCCTGACTTATGGGTTCTTCCTTTCACGTGGCAAATCCATCTTGCTATACTGGGAGAGAACGATAACCACATTAGTTTTGTAGTTGCATTGATTCTGAGCTGTCCCGTGGTACTGAGGAATATGATCTTTGTTCAGTGAATGAGAATGCTGTACTTCGGCTGCTACAGTAACAGGGAAAAAAAGATCCCAAATATGCCTTTTCTGTAGAAATGTTTCTGAATGGATCTTTGGCTTAAACTAAAGTAGTAGCAGCAGGAATAGAGAACATACAGCATTTCTGGGCAAGCTATTCCAGTGTTTTATTACCCTCATCATAAAAATTATTTGCCTTGTATCTAATTGGAGTTTCCTCCTTTATGACTTGTCTGCTGCCTCTCATCCTTTTGCTATGCACCTCTGATAAGAGGCTGGCACCAACTCTACACCCTCCTCTTGAACACCTGAAGACAGCAACAAGGTCTGTCTTAGGCATCTCTTCTTCAAGCTTAGCAAGCCCAGTCCTCTCAGCCTGTACCCATATACTCTGTGCCTCAGCCCCCTAATCCTCTTAGAGGCTCTGAGCTTGTTCTTACTGCAGAGTCTTGTACTGAGCAGCCCCAAACTGGGTGGGGCATTCCAGTCGTGGTCTGGCAGAGTGACTTCCCTGTGACCTGCTGGCAACATCCTTGTTGAGTAGGTCCAGGATGTGGCTGGCCTCCCTCACAGCCAGGGCGTGCTACTCGCTCGTGTTCAGCTTTTGGTCTACCAGGACACCTGGTTCTTTTCTGCAAAGCTGCCTCCCAGCCCCTCCTGGTGCATGGGCTTATTCCATCCCAGGGGCAGGGTTTGGCATTTGTGGCTTGTGCCAGTCCAGAGAAACTTTCATCTTTCTTCCATATTCAGTCTACAGCTCTGCAATCGAGCCACAGAGTTGTATGGGAGACTGTCAAAGGCCTCGCTAAAGTCAAGGTAAGCGGCACCCATTCCCCTCCCCTTGTGCCCAGAGCCAGTGATCTCGCCCTAGAATAGTCAGGTTGGTGTGGCACCGTGTGCCTTTGGTAATTCCAACCTGGCTGCTCCTTTCTATCCTTTGCATGCTGGGATGTGGCTTCTAAGATGACTTACTCCATGATCTTTCCAGGAACTGAAATTAGGTTGACGGCCCTACAGCTCCATGGCTCCTCCTTCTTGGAGATGGATATGGTGTTTTTCTTGCTGCTCATCAAAAACCTCCCCTGACAGTTGTGACCTTTCAAAAACGAGAGGACAGCTTTACAGTGACATCGGCCTCCTTTCTCCACACCTTCAGATAAAACTCATGTTGTTCCAAGGATCTGGGTGTGTCCAGCTGTCTTAAATGCTCCACTCCCACAGACTGACACTGGCCTTGGAGACTCTGAAGGCCTAAAGACAAACCTTACCAGGAACTAAACCCCTTCCCCACAAAAAAACCCAAACAATCCCCCTAAACCCAAAAATAATCAGAAAAAGATGTAAGGCAAAGCAGTCACTGAGTACCTGAGCCTTATCCATGTCCTCTCTCACTGCTTTCCCTGCCAGACTGAGCTGTGGGGCCGTATCCTTCCCAGCCTTCCCTTTGCTGCCAAAGCACTTACAGAAGCTCTTCTTTCCTTTAATCTCTCAGTTTTTCCAACTACATCTGAGCCTTGGCACTGGCCTCCCATCTCCATGTCCTTGAGCTGAGAGGGGAGCTCCCTGTTCATCCATGCTGGCTTCCTGCCTGTCAGACTGAGCTGTTCCTGTGCACTCAAAACGGGGTCCATGAGGACCAGCCACGTGTCCTGGGGTTACTTAGCCCTGCAGGACAGGCTTCTAAGGGATCCCCCTGATGCCTGAGGTTTTAACTCTTATATTTTTCAAATCCTATATTGCTTAGTGTGTAACTGAAGTTTCATGTGGCCTGTCAGCTGCTGCTCTCTCATGCTCACACAGACATAACAAAGCCTCTCCAGGCCTGCTCTCCAAGGACACCCAGACTGTCCCAGGCCCAAAATGTGTAACCCAGCACCTTGAGAAGGGGGGCGAGCTGAGGGGCAGTTCCATCATTAGCTAAAGTTTAATTGGCCAATTTATGCTGATCTGCAAATGGACCAAACCTGTAACAGTGTGAAGAACTCGTGACTTGGGGTCCATCTTGGGCGTCCTTTTTGGATGCAGCCTCTGGCTCCCCAGGGTGTGCCTTTGAAGGCCTTTCAAATAAATACCCAGCTTTATTCCCTTACTCCTGTCTCGTCTCTGTTTCTAGGTAGCCACTTCAGGCATCACCTCACAGCCCATTCCTAAACAAACCGAAATATGGTCCAAATTCCAAAGCTGTGGTTCCAGTGTTTCTCTCGCTCAACTTATTCCAGGATGCTGAACTGCAGAATGCTGTGTTTGCTGCAGCCCAGGCTGCCCTTGACCTTCACATTGCCCAGCTCCTCATCCTCTTTTTATGAATACCAGGCTGAATGCCTCTCCTAGTCATCTTCTTGATAAGCCACATCAAGAAATTGTCATCAACATATTAACATGATTATTCATGAGAAGGAATTGATTTCATGAAGTGTCTAGTTCAAAATTACAGACTAAAGAAGTTTGAATAAGTTTCCCAAACTGCTGGGTAATTATCCAAACAGAACCATTTAAAGCTCTTCCACTCCTTGTATTAATAGGAGCCACAATATTCCCATGCTGGCTATGAGAGGAAAAATCAATATCAGCAAACGTACATTCATATTGATTTATCTTCCCTTTTGGTTTTCTAATTTAGTAAAGGCTACTAATGCAACATTACATAAAGATTCTCAGGAGAGTAAAAGGGCTAATAAGAGCAGGTATTGCTGTTTGTTCTGGGGAAGTGAACTGACTGTGCTGTTCATGGTCAATTGTTGCCCAGTCCCTGATACGTGGACTTTTGAGCCACGTATCAGAGAGCATTATTCCAGGGAAAGGGATTAGAAGGTCAAGGTGACTTTTTGGAATGCAGGCCCAGCACACTGTTAGGATTTTTGAGTGTCCTCGTGTACATGTACAGAGCAGTTAGTGACCTTTGTGAAATTAGGTTAGAAAAGGGTTTTCGGGCCATGTCCAATTCTTATGTGTATATTTGATTTTTAATATATGGTTTTGGGTCTTGCATGAGGAAAAAGGAATGCCTTACAAAAATGATAATTTTGTTTCAGGAACTCATTCTAAACAAAGCAAAGGGAAGCAAACGAGGGGAGGGAATATTTTGTATGATTTGAAAACTGAAGTTTAGGACTGTCCAGGACACCAGAAAGTTATCAAATGGGGAAATGAGTCCGCTACACACCTGTATGTTCCATCCTCAAAGATTAAATGGGGATGTGATATGGTACAAGCTAGTGCATGTTTCAACTGGTATAAAGCTTCAGAAAAAAAAACTTTTAATAAAAAAATACTGCTTGTGATGTTACCAACATGGAAGTGCAACAGGTTATAAAATGGGAAGAGCATTCTCTGTGCTCTCACCATGCACCATCAATAGGCACGGGTTCATCACTGGAAGTATTCCACATGGTTGGGGTTTTTTTTTCCTCCCCTTTTTGAGGGTAGGGCATTCATGAGGACACTGTCGAAAAGTAGGACATTTCCTTATCCTACCAAAGGACAAGGAAAACAACAGATTACTGAAAAATAAGACAGAATAATTAGGTCGTTGAAGGTCTGGGCTCATAGAGGTATTTAGTGTCCCAGAAGAACGGCTGATAATCTGCAGCTGAAAAATCACACTTTGAGGATGATTGTAAAAGTTGAGTTCTGTCTTCCAAGGCCCAAATTACTAACTTTTTTTTTTCAACTTTTATTGAATTTGGCTATCAAGGCGTTCTGTTAGAGAAGTAAATGCAGGAACAGCCTTTGTCCCACTCCAGTTGATGGAAAATTAATTTTCCTTAGCTGCCTTCATTGAACCATCAACAAGTCCTTGCATAGGAAGGAGGATTACAGCTTGGTTTGGAGTACCAAATGACAGGGTGGCTGTCTCCAAATGGCCATGACATCAGAGTTGGAAAAGCTGTGTTCAGACTGCTCTTCCCTGCTGTCCATCAGCAGAGAGACTGAGTCCTGCTGGGAGTGCCAGTGACACCAGAGTGCTGCACTACAGAGATGTGCCTTTTTCCTAGGGGAAGGGACTCACTGTGAGTACAACCTCTTTGCTAAGTCTTTTAGTTCCACGGGTAGAGAAGCTAAATCAATGTCGCAGAAGTAAGGTGTTCCAGGGGTTCTGTCAGGAAGTGGTACTTGAACGTGATGTAAATATTGTAATTCCATGGAAACAGAGTGAGGGTGTTACTCACAGAGGCTTCGTTCTTGTATCATTCACGGTCTTTTGGATGTCATTTTCTTGGTATGCATCTCCTGAAACACACACCTTCACCCACCCCCAAATTTAAATACACAAAAATGGGTTTACTGCACAGTTTATTAAAACAGCTGAAACATTTCCATTCGTTGCCCTTATTTTACCGTTTGAAAACCAGGAGTGACTGGTAACAAGTGTAGGTGATCATACTCTTATGTCAGCCCTGAGGAGAAAACAGGGGCTACACCTGCTGGAGAGTGTAGAGCTGCAGGTGTGAAGTTCCAGTTAGTGTTTGAGTTCAGTGCCTCGTGTGTTCTGGGATGGTTCTGGCCCTATGGCTTGTTCTTCTTCCATGCTGAGCATAAGGAAGTCACAATTCTTGCATGGAACTTTAACTTGACAAGATTCAAGTCATGTACGTGACAGAAGGCCTTGAAATCTGGGCAGTGTTGCTCGTCAGATTGCAAGTCCTGGCTCTGAAGCATTTATTACCCATTTCCATTGGGAATTTCTAGCATGTGAATTTTTGAATATTGCAGGATGAAGCACTTCTTACCCTTCTTTTAAAAATGACTGATTTTTTTTCTCCAGAAACTTGCAGAATACAGTCAACCTCCACCCTGAGAAATTTCAATCCAAACAGTTAAAAACTTCATCAAAAACTGAAAAGAATGCCACGTAGTAGTGCTGCCTTGTACTTATGTTGTGTTAAAGAGGGGTTATTTTTAAATGAAAACCAGACTACAGAGTACCATTTAGTAACACTGTAGTTCATGTGGATTTGCAGTTCTTTCACTACAAGGTCTCAAACAACTTCACAAATACCTCAGTGAGATGCAGAAATACTATATTCATCTTATTTTTAAATAAAAATAAGGTGAGAAAGGCTGCACGTGGTCAGTGTGAGTGAAGAAGCAACACACGTTTGAGGTTAGAGATGAAATAATTTACCGAGTCCTTCCTGTTAACCTTTGGAACTGCAGATTTAGGGAATACTTAGTAGTTCCATTTTTGTTTAGGATGGCTGCAATGTTCACTGAGGTCAGTGTGGCCCTGTGACTTCAGTAACTTTTGAGGAAGGTCTCTTGTTGTTTGCACAGTCACAAAAACCTTGCTTAGTTGCAAAAATTTATGGTTTTTTTTACCCTCCATGTTCCTTCGTAGGTAATGCCTGGGCATGTCCTGCCCAGGTGTCTGGTAAGTGAACACCAGACTTTAGATATTTTAGATATTCACTGCTTCAGATATCCAGTTCCATCATTTTGGGCTGGCTAGGGCAAAACCACGACCACCTGTGATGCCTAATCTAGAAAAGTGCTTCTCAAGGCAAAGATTAACTTGGAAGTAATTATGGATAGCTTCTAACAGAGGACTCTCTTGGTGCCCTTTCTTTAAACAGAGTCTATTGACTGGAAGTTAAATGGGTACTCTCAAGAAAAAACTTCCAAGAGGAAAATTTTTGATGTATTTTAGCGGTGGGCCTATATCTTTTAGAAATATTTTTAAAAAATCAATGCTGATTGTGTTTGTTTACATTTTGCTTTGGATTCTTATTACAATGACCATTGTCATTTTCATTCACAATCATTTTTCTTCTACTTCTAATGCACTGGCCAGTAGTTTATCTCATGTAACTTGGTGCGGTTATTAACCCCTTCACACTCACAGATTTGCCCATATTAATGAAATACCTCTGAAGATACCTAATATATCAGTCTGGACAATTTGCTGCTGGTGAAAAAATGATGAGAATTATTTTTTTCAGAAATATTTCCAGTGTGTAGCAAATCTGCCAGTCGAAATATTGACAGCGTTGTACGTAAATGACGTTGTTTCCCTCATGGAGAATTTAGAGAGGAGGTGTCAAGTGTGTGTTTCTTTTTCTGTAAGCTTCAATGGTAAAATCCACTCTTGCCACCCTTAGCTGGGAACACACCAGCTTCCACAGTGCCACAGGAAGGAAAAGATGGGAAGATGTCAGTACAAACATCCTTACTGACTGTAAGGCTGGGAAGTAAAGCGTGGAGGACATGACAGTTTGGCTAAAATCAAGATATGTTTTGAAACCAAAGAAACTGAAGAAATTGTCTTTCTCTCTTTCTGGTACTTTAAATGTGATCTGAACCCAGAAAGCTAAGTGGGGATAAGAATGAAAAACCACAAGGAAAGTATGCAGGTAAGATGCAATGAATTGATACCTTAAACAGCGTCAAGTATTGGAGAAACCAAGTGAAAAATATGTTGCATGTTTTTTCCTTTCTTTGGGAGGGGCTGAGGGGTGAAGGTGGGACAGCTGCTAAATCTCTTATTTAAATATAGTGTATTTTAAGGTATACTCTGGCTTATCTTTTGGAACTGAATGAGGGAAAATGTCCAATAACAAAGGTTTTGAGTACTTCAGAAGTCATTAATCTTTCTCTGAGTATTCAGTAGTCGTTGTCACTCAGGTATTCAGGGTGACAGCACTATTTTCCTCGATGTTTTGTTATTGTGAGAGTAAATTATTCAGGGGCACCTTCTTTCTGTGCCACTTGCACTAACTTCCACGTGTTGGCCTCTCACAGGCTGATGTTTTACTCACCGAGTTCGCGGTTGCCGTGTGTTTTCTTCCCCCCACTTTATGGGGGAGCACATGGCTCAGGTCCCTTGGTGAGAGTGTTCCCTGTTCAGAGCTGAAGGGAGGTTATGTAGAGAGGGCAGTGCAGCAGGTTTTTTGCTTTTCCAGCTACTCTGAGATACACACAGCTGCAGGTAAGGGGTACCCTCAGTCCCTCCTGGAATCCCTTTCTACATTCGGAAGAAATAAGGTGGTGGAAATCAGCTTCCTTCCCGCCGTGCTGCATCTGTGTTTTCTTTTTTAGAGGATTATTCAGTTGGTGATGCCTTCATGATGTGCGCTGTAGTTTTTTGGGTCCAGTCCTGCCAAATGTGTGGATGGTAGCAGGCCAAATGCAGCCTTTTACTTTTGTCCACAAAGAGCTTAATTTGGTCCTGGCATTAGTTCTGATTGCTTAAAGCCACAAAGCAACTTTTTTCCTTTCTTTTAACCCTATACAAAGGAGACTGCTGCTAGTGTTGCAAAATAATTGAGCCAGAGCCTCTTGCAATCAAAAGATGATTAGCTCCTTGTGCTTGTGTGTGTTCTGATGTGAACCAATCTATTATGTCTGTTTTGTGTTCCTAGGGATGCACTATTTTTGTGTGGAACTTGCAAAAGCAGGCACAGTTCACTGATGTTTATTAGTGACCTTGTCTTGTCCTCTGAATTATGGACGGTCTGCTTTGAACATGGGGAAATGCTACTAGCAGTCATTAAGTGGATGTTAGGGTTTTTTGTAGTTGTTTAACCTCTCCAAGGCCCTGCTGCAATTCTAGATGTAAAAAAAAAAAAAAAAAAAAAAATAAAAAAAGAGAGAAACTGAATTATGGGTGTTTAAAGCTGAAATATTTATAGAAGCAGTTTTTTATTTAAAAATAGCATTTGTGCCTGAGAAGATCAGATGTACCACTTCAGTAGGAAAAGCCAAACCAGATTTTAGTTCATATTGTTAATAGAAATCGCATGAAATTTGATAATGTAATTTAGCTGAAAATATTGTCTTCCAGTCTAGGTTTTGGAGTGGCTTTTGTGTTACTAAATGTTATAAAGAAAACAATTTTTTAAAAATTCTGTATTTTTTATAGTTATAGAATACAGAGATCGGTAGTTGAATTACTGTTTATTAAAGAAGAGAATGTACCAAGTATCAGAACACAAGCCATAGAGATGAGATCTTTCAAATTAAAACAAAGGCAAATGATATTAGAAAAATCATTTTGCTTACTGTGGGAAGATAGATGGGGATTCCATCACCAACAAAGTACAATATATTAAGATGAAAGTGTGTTCCAGAAATAGATTACAATTAAAAACTGGATTATTTAGGCTTGAAAGTTACCTTAATTGCCTGTGAGGGAACCTGATGTGGACTTTAGAAATCCATCCTTATTAAAAATGAAAAGCAACAGTGTGTGAAATCATGAAGTCCTTATTGATTTGAAGTCACTGCTTAGGCTGATTAGCATTTTACCCAAATGAGTGTAAGTCCTGCAGGATGTGACCCGAGTGGTTTTAAGGTGGTGGCAATTGTTAATGCTCCAGTATCAAAATTGTATCCAAATTTGGGTCATTTGGAAGTGCTTCCTTATTTGAGAAATCCTACACTGGTGGGACTGAAAGAGTAAAGAAATGTCCTGAATTCCTCTGCTGAAGCTCAGGTAAAGGATGTAACACTGTGGTGTTTTTCCAGTTCAGTGAAAGGAACTCTTGCAAATTCTTTGTCAAGTGCTAAATTGTGGCAGGGAGTAAAAGAGGTGACTATTGTGAGTTACCGCTTTGACTTATCAAATATTATCATAGAGCACAATTTTGGGGGGAAAAGAAGTACCCACAGAGCAATGATCCACAACTCCAAATAAAAAATGTAAATTCTGAAGAGGGGTATTCCCAATACTGTGACAACTCTCTTAAATAAAAATTTGCTGAAAAAAATCTGCCTAAACCTTTGGGTGCCGACTGTAGAAACCAAATCCTGTCTGAACAACCAGCAATTCCTGCTTCACGTTCCTTTAGAATGACAGATCTCCTTGGCTTTGCAGCCTTCTTCCCCAAACCAGCGTGAGGCAGCGCTCTTGATTAGCCCAGAGAAGGCAGCATGCGAACATTAATATTAACTCTGTCACATCACACCATCTGGCCCCACCAGCTTGGGAAGGATGGCCTCAGTCATGGAGCTTTCCTTGCTCACGGCTGACAGGAAACAGCAAATTAATTGGGGGTGCAGTTGGGATTTACGTTTTGCCCTTCACTCTTGACCTCCATGATCTACCATTCAATTTGTCTTGGAAAGGTCTAACGCTTCTAAGAGTCTTGTTTGATCTATTAAGAAGAGAATATTTGTTGTACACTGGAGCACTAAGAATATGAAGAAAGATAAAAAGTAGGTGGAAGCTGGCGTGGAGCTTAAGTTTTCTTTTAAAAGAACACAAAACTCTTTTTTAAGCGACAGAGTTGAAGGAACATACTTTTCTGTGAGGGCCCATTTCAATTCAATTCCAATTTCAAATGTTTGTTCTCAGAGGTATTAATGGACAGAGAGGGGATGTTAAAATCCAGGAATACTGCAGGGCAGCCACCTATTCACCTTTTTATTTCCTAGCACAGGACTGGCCTGACATCCTGCTTTTTGTGACAGCACATTGCATCTTGCCTCCACAGGTATCATTTTGCTACTAAGTGTCCAAGCTCCCTGCAATTTATTCAGGTTGAATCCAGCATAAAGAACAAGATCTTATTTGCTGTCTTCACGGACACTCTAAGAATTAATTAGTCAGTATTTTGCAATGCTTCAAAGAGTTAAAATTCTATGCAAACCTGACCATTTGGTCCTTCACTCCAGCCTAGCCCAGCTTTTAGTTGTTCTACTGGCCGTAGTACCAGGAACTGAGCTCCTGCAAAAGCAGTGGTAGTTACTAATCCAATGAGACTTCAAGAAGGAATTAGGGTGACAGCAGATGTAGTGAAGCTGGTCAGCAGATTCCGTTCTTCTCCTGGAATAAGCACTGATCTAACAAAACCGGTTTGAGTTTCACCGTGCTGCCTAGTGTGCAACCTCTCTGTAATTGTAACACACAACCAATAGCTCAATGATTTATGGTCATTCTACATCTCACTGAACCTTTTCATGTTCATGTTCTGACTGAGTTCTTACAATGGTAAATCATTTCATGTGGCATTTTTCAATTCCAATTTCAAAGTACGATGCAGTGTTAATTCGAAATGAAGCTTTAACTCAAATGTCAATTGTGACTAGTAAAATTATTTTTAAACACTTTTTTTGTGCGCTCTGAAGTTTTTCTGGATGCACTCTGAATATCATCAGTGACTGCATTTTGTGCTGCTGCAAACTATGGGAGCTTCATCTCAAGGACTGAGGAGCTTCGAACACGGGGAGTCACGAGTGTGTTCTCAACTAGTGCCAGAACATCAGCTCAGGCTGATTGCTCCTTTGTGTCACTCTTAGGGCAAGAGTGTGATTCATCACTTCCATTTTGCTGCACGCTGAAGTGCAGATGCATCTCTATGGGTTAGATTTTGCTTCCACTGAAGACTAAATGGCATCGTGATCTCATTCGTAATAATGTGAGTTGGGAGTGATTTGGTAAAAGTGATTGACCTACATCAGTATAATTCTTGTGTGAGATCTTGTCAGATTCAACAGCTTCTCTGGGAACAGTTTGGGTCTCAGCAAATACATATGTTTAGTTCCCCAGGAAAGCGTGTGGATTTCCCCTGCGCTGGGGAGTGTCTGTGGATTCTGCTGGTTATTTGTCAGTAGAATATTTGTAAAATAAATTGAGACATTTAAACCTTGTGTTCTTCACGTGTGGAAGTTGAGGCATGCTGTAGCTTTCAATGAATTATTAGGCTTGACCACCAGCTCGCTTCCATTTTGACGATAATACCATCTGCCATTCTTTCATAGTGTGCTTGTCCCTCTATCTTTGTAACTCTCTTGATGACTTCATTGTTTTGATATGCTAGGCCAGTTAAGCTGCAAAAATCTAGTTTAAAAATAGCTGTATGATTTTAAAATGATTTTTAAAAACTGGAGGAGCACAGAAGAAAAAAATGTTTATATATGGTTATAGATCTATTTTAGTAGTTCTATTTCTGGTAAACTGAAGCTGATACACCAGCACAAAGAGGAAGATTTATGTAAGTATAGATATGGAGTCATTTCAGGCTGTGGTCAGGATCATCTTACTGGCATGTCTTTGGGTCACTGGGCCAAGCAGGGTTTTGTTTTGCACTTTTTTTCTTTTTTCTCGTCTTTTTTTTTCCCTCTTTGTAGCATTCTTCTTCTGTCAACCCATTTTATTTCGAGAACAGAATTTCCTCCCTGGTTTCTTCCTTCTTCGACTAATTGATGTCTTTTGCTTCTAGACATCCGCTGGGCTGCAAAAACAGCAGCACAGTAGTGCACAGCTAAATACAGATATTCGAAGTGTGAAATCCGTCAGTCCATCCCTTGGGCACAAGCCTGTGCCTATTCATGTTAGAACAACAGCCACATGCCTTATTAAAGCAGGTGCTCTTTGTGCAGCCCATGTTCTGTGGATTTCTCTGCTCTGTGGTGCATAAGCTCCACTGTTGTGCTTGTGCTGATAAGAGTTCCTTCCTCAGCTGCAGGGGAAACCAGCAGCCCTTGTTGTGCGTGGCAGCAATTGCCAGGGACACTGCAGATGTGAATGGGAGAGAAATTGGAATCAGAGGGATGCCAGGGTCCCATATTATTTACACATTCACTTCCTACATTCTCAGAATCTACCAGCGTGGAACTTCTAGGCTGCACTTTGCCTTTGGGGCTGACAGGCAGCACTGACCAGCAGAAAGCTCAGAATGTCGGCACCTCCATTTCCCTGCCTTTCTCCAAAGTTCAGGCTGTGTTTCTTCAGGAGATGGCAGCAGATGATACAATAATTGTAAAAGTCAGACTCTCCTCTGAGACTGAGGAGGGAAAGCTGTCCAGCAGTTGCTCAGTTTAATAACAGAATTATCAAGCCTTTTGCATTGTAATGATAGAAATGGAACTGAGCAAGATTTTGAGCCTTTTGTGTTCCTTTGATTAAAGAGAAGAACCCTTCAGACTGAAGAAAGGTGGTCCAGTGCCTGACAGCTCACAGTGTGAAAAAGAGCTTTCATGTCAAGTCGGATCATCCTGTGGTTTAGTTTATGAGCACTGTCACTTGTGCCTGTTCGTAAAGAGCCTGGCTTTGTTTTGCTCTGGAAGTCCAGAAGAAGAAACTAAAGAACTGGATGGAGGCTTCTTCAGGGATGTAGTTGTTAAGGAGCCGGGTCTGAAATGTTCATCTTGCTTTCACTCACCCAATCTTCTTCTGAAGTCACAAGACTCACCCTTTCTTACAGAAACACCGGTAAATGAGACACAGAGGACATCTGAAAAGGCAGGCAGGGAGCAAAGTGGGAAGTGGGGCTTCTTCTGTTCTCTTTGCAGTTTGGTTCTTGTGCAGCATTGGGTCAGGCATTTATTCTGTTTTTACCAGTTTGAAAGATTACCTATGAAAAGTATCATTGTATTTTATCCAGATCAAAACCTCAGTTCTTTACAACTCCTGGCTTTTTTCTGATTTAAGAAAACAGCTCAAAAAGCTGGAGGAGGGGGCAGGAAAGGAGGATAATGTCAAGGAATGAAATGATGCGATTACATGAGCTTGCTATATGTGTAATCGGCATGAGCTTTCCATTCTCCTTTTTATTTTTTAATTTGATTTTGTTTATTCTTATTAAAAATTATTAGTTTCTCTTCCCATAGTGTAAAAGGAAAAATCAAATAAAGACTTAAAAATTCCAAAATGCTTTAAAAAAGGGTGAATTATGAATAACAGTTGAAGCAGTCTGAGCCAGTGAGGTAACCTGTTCTGGAACCTACCTGTTTTCCACTTGGTGCAAAACCATTGCTATTTGAAGTTCAAGCAGAAGGTGGTCTTTCTCCATTTCTCTCTTACTCTCCCCTTAATCAAAGAGGATATTAAACCTGATCTGGAAAACTTATTTATTGTGAAACATTTCTTTCAGATAAAGCTGTTCTTCTCTTTCTTTTTCTTTCTTTCTTTCTTTCTTTCTTTCTTTCTTTCTTTCTTTCTTTCTTTTCTTTCTTTTCTTTCTTTCTTTTCTTTCTTCTTTCTCTCTTTCTTTTTCTTTCTTTCTCTCTCTCTCTCTTTCCCTCTCCCTCTCTCCCTCTCTCATTTTCTCTCTCTCTTTTTTCTCTCTCTCTCTTTCTCTCTTTTTCTCTTCTGGTGTATGTTGGGAGCTTAGCTTGGTCATTCATGGTCTTGTGGAATTCTGGAGAGGCAACTCTTATAAACTAGTGTACGCACTGATGGCTTTATAAAATAACTGAGCTCTTAACCATTTCTGTTAAGGAAATATAAATAATTCCTTCAGAACATGTGGAACACTGAGTAAAGATCTTCAAGTTGTTTATTTTTTTATTTTGCTTGTCTGCATGTTTAAGCAAAGATGGGAGAACTGAAAGTCGAGACATAAATAAACTGTTCTGATTGCATGTTGGAGGGGTAGTTTAAATAACAGTAAAACATTTCTCTTGGCTTCTAAAGCTTCAGATTTTTTTGAGAACCTGCAAACATAACAAACATTTCTTACACTACATCGATTCAAAACCTACCACCTTACTGTATTATCCTCCAAATCAAGTGATGCTCTCGACTTTGCTGCCTGTCACTTCACCTGTTTTTCTGCTTGTGCTCCATCAAGGTTCCAGTGCAGCTGAGGAAGCTTTGGAGAGCACATATTCAGGCAACCACCCATTACATATTGCTACAAGTATTTGGAATTATTTTCAGCAGTCTTGGAGTTCACAGTGACAGCCACACAACCATTTTTAAATTAAAGCTGGTTGAATAACTGCTGTGTGCAAGCCCAGATCTGTGCAACGGAAGCAGATTTAATTTGTACTGTGCTCAGGAACCTTTAATATCTCTCCAGCAAAACACACTTCCAAACACTTTGTTTCACACTTCCAGAACTTCTGTAACGCTTTAATAAAGTCCCACTAAATGAGTTTTTGGATGTCCTAGGAGAGGGATTAGACAAGATGGCACCTTAATGAAATACACAGTTTTAACACTGATGGTGCAACCAATTCAGTTGGGGTTTGTGTAGCACGTGGCTTGTGGTGCTTTGACAATTATTTTTTTGGGAACAAAGAGAGCTCTTTTGAGCAATCTATTGGAACTAATTTTGTTTTAAAGGGCAGTTTGCAAAAAATTGATCACAATGTTTAGGTGGTGCTGAGATAACCCTGGTTTGCCTGTGGTCTGTAACCACACAGTTCTGGAAAGTGGGGTTGAAATCAAACATTGCTACATGTGGAAGTTGTTTCTAACTTAGTGCCCTGTTTGAACTGACCACAAAATCATCATTCAACTGAACACAATTATTACCAGTCATTTTAACAGGAGGCAATAGCAGAACTGCACGTTGTAGGACAGATTTTAAGATCACACCAAATAAAGTTGCCGCAGTTGAAACAGAGGCTGATTGCTGGACGAGTTGTGTTGTTCTTCGTTTTGGAGAGAAATAACTGGGGGAAAAAGAAGCCAGAGGAACACCACAAAGATTGCATTATAATCAGATACACTTACTAAGCAGTTTAGTCCTTCAGTATAGAAGGAGCCATTGTTGAAGATGAAATGTTGACATTGTATATCAGGCCAACATCACAGTAACTGACTATTCTAACAAATTAATCTCATCATCTTCCTTGCAGCTGATACGTAAGATGATGTATTTTTAGACCATTTTATCTCATTAGTGATTGTTGCAAATCCTCCAGAATCTGTCAGAACTCCAAATTGCTGGCTTCCTTGAGTTTGTCAATAATTTTCTGTGTTGACAAAGCGTATTTAAAAGTTTGAAACTTTAAATTTCAAAAGACAAGGAAGGTTCTTGGTCTTTCAGCCCACCCCAACATTAATTTGTTTTTCTTTTCTGAACTCAGTTTATGAATTTTACACTTGGAATTGGTTGTCCTAGCTAAATATGTTTTTCTGCATTGCCTTCTTATTTTGGCTCTGTGTAGTTTCCATTGTTTGCTAATTAGGTCCACTGAGGTTTCCAAATGTCAGCATCGCGTAGTGCTTCTAGTCACTGTCAGGTCTTCCTCAACAACTTGCAGAAATTTATTCTTTGAACAATCCCTCCCTTCCAAAATAGTCTCTTTGTGCTTGCCCTAAATCTCAGATTCTGTGTGGTTCTTGGTTAGGAACCAGCTACAAACTACATATTCCTGAGTATTTTCTAGAACTGTGTTAGAAGTTTAGAATGGTAGTGAGTTCTTAATTTTTGTTGTGTAAGCAGTGGCAAGTATCTAAGACGCTCTCGAGAGTGTGCATGATTATTTTCAATGTAGGCTGATTGGATTAAAATTTCGTTTTTTGTTGTACATCTCCTTGTAGACATTGTAAGTCCATGTCTTTTGTTTAACTAGTGATTTTAGACTATTATTAACAGCAACAATTTTGCTTTTCTCTCTCTCTCTTTTTTTTTTTTTTTTTAATTGGCAGAAGCTAATGAAACAATGCTGAGTTTAAATCTCTTTGTATCAGTACATAACCAATCTAGATAGATTCAATTATTTCTTATTTAAAGTAGAAACAGTGCAACACTTTTTGTTGTTTGGGTCTTGCCCTTAAGCTGTCATGGCAGAGCCACCAGATTTTTCCTGTGTGTGTGTTACTGTTCCAGATTTTAAGAAATGAAATCACCTAGAAATCCTGATGATCATCAATCTTTTGTTTCCCATCCATCCCAGATTTTTTTTATCTTGAGAAAGTCTCCTGTGTTCTAGCTAGCTGATAATTTTGAAATGTCTGCAGTTTCCTGACCACACTTTGAATAGCTTTAGGTAGGACTATCAATTGCTTTCATTTCAATTAAAATTAAGCAACCAAAAAAAGTCAAATAAAGAACATTTTTATAAATCTATATTCACAGGTTCAAACAGGTTTTTATTTTTATTAACAAATAAGTTCAAGTGTAGAGGATGATACGGTTTTAGATGATATGGGGTTCAAAACAACCAAAAATAACTTGGAGAACAATTCTTACCACAGCAGTCCTGAAATACGAGAAAAATTTGTTACCATCAATATTTCATTTTAAAAAAAATTACATTGTAGTCATGTTTAATAGCCAATATTGGAATTGTACTGTGTAAGGACCAACAATGCAGTCCTGTCAGAAATGACAGAGGTTGTTAGGAGTGTCGTGTTGTTCATGCAGAGTGATTCTTCAGTGTACCCAGGACTGCTCAGGCTGAATGGTCTGAAGGAAACAGCCACTAGATAGAAACCAGAATTAGTGACATGTCAGCCTTTGAAAGAAAGGAGGGTCAGACTTCATGCAAAGATTGCACTGTGTTTAGATCCCATTTGTTTAAATCAGTGGGAAGAAAGATATCCCATATCTGCAGTGCAAGAAAGTGCAGATTCTCATGAGAAGCCTTCTCTGCTTGTTGGCAGAGGTGCAAAACCTAAAATCTGCAGGGAAAAAGTACCTTTCAGCAAAGTAACACAGAGCTCTGGCACTGCTTCTCTGAGCTGGCCCTGGAAGGAATTGCATGTGTATTGTGAGCATTAGTACTGTTCCTGGGATAAAATGCATTTCTTTTCCACTTTTGAATAATTTACCCTGTTCTTTTAGAGTAGAAGGTATTACTGCCAAAAGAGTGTGAGCACAATCTACTGCAATTAGACAGCCTGTGCAGTAGGCCCAGTGACAACCCTGCACCATTTTAGAAGCACTGAGACTGCTTGAAAGAGCCTTACAAATAATGTTGTAAGCTGTAAAAATAGTTCAGTGCAGGGTTTTTGCACACTCTGGTCTGTTTTCATCCCATTGCTCTCCAGCCCCATCGTTCCATACAGCATGGCAGTAACTCCTCCTTTTGGAGGCAGGGAGACGTTCTCCTGCACAACACCGAGGTGATTTCTGCTCTGAGGATGGAGGCAGGTCCTGATACTGGATTTTGAAGAAGCTGTTGTGCCCAGCATGCTCTTTATATGGCTGGATAAGAGGGAAGGGCTGCTATATTGTACACAGAACATTCCTGGCATGCAGGGTGGACTTGTAGGGACCCTACAAGTCATTTTTTGATGCTTTATAACTTCAAATAGCAGTTTCTCAGGGAACTCTGGCTTGATGCTTTATATGGCCCTCATCACAATTGTTCTCAGAGCAACTGGAGAACAATTTTTCTTCTTGTACCATTGCACGGGACAGAAAGTTTGTGTCTCCACCTCAGGGAGGCCGAAGGCTGAATGGACATTGGATCATTTGTCCAATCTGTTGCCATGTGCTTAGAGGAAGTCCACGAGCACAGATGCAGGCCAGTGTGAGATACCCTTGTGTCTGATCTTTCCATTGTCCATCTTACCTCCAAATCTGCTGGCTGCCACGTCAGGCAGGGAATAAGAACTTTTGAATTGGTTTTGTATTGAAATAATAACTCTTTCATAATTTTCTTTAAAGATGATCTCTCACTAGGATACTCCTCTTTGGGTGTGTCTGTGGGGATTGAACTCTGCAGAAGGCTAATTTTCCTAGTTTCTGTGAAGGTCAACACCTCAAGTTCCTCTCTGATGGAATCAATATCAAATGTGCATTTCAGTAATCTCATTAAGAAAAAATCTTACAAGCAGCTTTACTTCAAATGCCACCTCTTTACCAAGCCTGTTTTCATGGACTGCATCTCATTTGTGTACTTGGACAATACAAATGCTTTAGGGGAAGGTGTGATGTTCGCTCTTATGCCACCTGATCCTCTAGCAGGATCTTTCCATCTTAATCCTACAACCAGTTTCTTTCCACTTCTCTGCATAGAAAATGATCTCCTTAGAATTGCTGAGTAAGGAAACCTCAAGTTATAGTAGAATTTTATTTATGCTGGAGAAATTAATGCCAGCTAATAGCCTTGTTTCTTGTTCTATTTTCCTTCGGTATTTGATTTTTGGTAATTGGCCCAACTTGTGTCCTACTGTGGGAGCTTGGCAGAGAGAGAGGGATAAAGAACGGAGAAGAAGATTTGTAGGTGTCAGAGACAGCTTGTGTATGTGCCTGCATACATATATGAGCTGGCATAAAGCAGGGCTATGTGGATTTTAACTGTTTAAATAATACTGTACGTAAAGCTTTAGCTAGCTAGCTAGGAATATTTACAGGTGCTCCACCAGTGTTTGATTTCTGGACAGGGGTGATCAGCATGCACTTACTGCCCAAGATACTTTGTCCATGCAAGGGTGAATCATGGAAGACTCAGTTGACTCATGGGTGGAAAAAAATGGAGTTAGTACAACCCAAAATGGCAAGGATTTGTGGTCACAAGAAGAAAAACAAAATGTACGTTTACACAACAAATGTAGGCAGCGAAGGGTTTTCTGTTCAGTCCTTTTTATAATGGTGAAGGGAGGACTTGGCTTTTTTAAGAAAAGGAAACTTGAACTGAAAATGAAAGCCAATATATTGACATTCCTTTAGCTGTGATCTTGCCTGATCTGGTAAGTTAAATGGGTGAGTGCATGTGACATTATTAGAGAAAAACTAGGCAAGAGAGGACAGAGTATTTTAATTGCTCAGAGGGACTCTTCCTCCTGAGTCAGAAATAAAGCTGTGCCTCTACATGCTGTCAATGGCAATATGGTGTTGGTTAATTACCCTTTGAATAGCATCTAATGCAGAAGTTGTGATGATCAGTGGTTATTAGAAACCAAAATGACCTTTATTTAGGACAAGTGATTTGGCTGCATCCAGTTTTCGGTAAGTGCATTACATCTATTCTAGTTTTTCTTGTAGTTCCAAATGGATGTGGGTCTTTTTTGTTTCCTCCCATAAATCGGTTAGGTGGTGGTGCTTTCTATAATATTTTGAGTTCCAGCTGAGGGACAGCTGAATTAAAGTGGTGGGGAAAAAGCCTCATGAAGAGGTGGATATTTGATGCATCCCACTGAAATGCATTTGTAGAGAAGGCACTAAGTTTGTTCAAAAGTAATTCCTTTATACAGGTATTACCAATTGTAAATATTCTTTTTTTTTCCTAGTTAAAAGGGAAAACCACTTGAAAGGAAATGACCACGGTGTTTTAAGCTCCCCAAATAGTATTGCATGCTTGTGCTGTAAGGTGGATGCTCGGTTATGGTGAGAATCTACAGCCATGGGTTTGCAGGTAGGACTCAGGGTATTCCAGGCGTTCACCTCCGAGGATGTCAGAGTGGTTTAGTTCTTCAGGCTGTGGCAGTTTCTGCAGTGGTTCTGAGAGGTGTTTCAGAACTCGGCATCTCTTGTTTAACATGGCAGCTCAGAGAGTCCAGATAGGTTTAACAAGCACTGCATTCAGCTCGCATTTCATTTTAGAGGAGTCGTTTTTGCTCTCTGCGGAGGCTTCAATTATAGAGGGCCAAACGACAGGCGTAATTAAGGCGAGTGGTGGGATACCAGCGGAGCACTTTGGCGTTTCCACCAAGGATTTTGCAAATCCTAGCTTGATTAATCTGTTAAAACATCTGTGCATCCTCTCGTCTGTGCAAGTTACCCGCGGGTACCTCTCCCTTCCGCTGCCTGCCTACCGTGCCAGTGTCTGCCTGCTCGCGGGGGCTCCAGCCGAGCCGCAGCCCGCTCCCGGTGCCGGGGCCGTGCCGCTGTCCGCCCGGGCCGCCCCCGCCCCGGCCGCCGCCGCTCCCCTCGCTGTCCCCCCACTCCTCCGGCAGCCGGCTCCAGCTCGCCTCCTTGACGTCATGTCTGTAGCCAGGCTTCAGCAGGCGCAGTGGAGGCAGGCAGCGTGTTAAACTTTCAGATCAAGTCCGGCGGCTCCCAACGCCGTGCGCGGGGAGCTGCGTGCAGCCGCCGCAGCTGGAACATCTGGAAGCGTTCAGTGTGTCTGTCTGGCGGCGAGAGGGAGAGAGCGGGGAGCGAGCGCGCTGAGGGAGGGGAGGGAGTAAGGGGCTGGGACTGTGCTCTCTCTTCCTCTGCAGAAACAGCTCCCTGCCAACACAACGCGCTCAGAATGGCTTTGAAGAGGAGGAGCAGCAGCGTTTGAACATCTCCCTTTTTTCCCCCTCTTCCTCCTGTTCTTACTCTTGTAGTTGGTGGATTTTAAAAAGACATTTAACCCTCAGAGGTTTGTCCTGGATGCTTTTGCTTTTTTCCTTTTTTTTTTTTCCCCCCCTCTCTCGTTTCCCCCCTTCCTGTTCTTTTTTATGGTTTAACAGCCAGAGGTGCTGTGCTAAATTCTTGGAAGGGGCCCGGATGTACTGAGGATGCATTGCAATTTCACTAAAGGAGGCAGTAGTGGAAAGGATCAGTTTTTGGTGTTTGATGCAATAATGGGAATCAGGTAATAATAAAAGGGGAAATTCTGCAGCTCCATTCTTCCTTGAATTTTACCAAGCCGATTTTCGGAGGGATTATTCTGGACTCGTTTTAAATGGTCAATGAAAACAAGAGGATGTACATTCCAGAAGAAAACCATCAAGGTAAGCCTGAGATTTAACCTCCGAGGACCTAGCAACCATTCCCTACCCTGCCCTTTGTCCCTTCTCTCTCGGTTCAGCTCAGCCGCTGCCACCGCTGCCACGGCCGGAGGCGGGCGCGGGGCCGGGGCAGAGGACAGCCTTTGACACCGGGCTCCATTCGGAGCACACGGCTCCCCTCGGCCGGGAGACCCCCGCAGCCCCTCGCGGAACGGCTGCTTCTTAGGAAAGCCCGGGCAAAGAAAAGTTGCTTTAAGTCGCCGTCGTCGCCTTCTCGGGCGAAGGGGCGAGGAGGGGCGGCCGGCGAGGGGGCTGCGCGCTGGGGCCGGGGGCTCCAGGGAGCTGCCGCTCCTCCGTGTCAGACGGGGATTAACTCGCAGGGCGGCCGGGATTAGGGGATCTTTCCCAATTAACGTCGTCCCGGTCCTCCTAACCTCCATCTGGGTACGGCTTCCTAAGACACCGGGAGAGGAGCCCTTCCCTTCTCTTACGCTATTTCTAATCTCTCACACGAAAGGGGAGGGGAAGGGAGAATTATCTGTTTACACACATATGCACCATACATGCGCCCATCCTGAGAGAACGACGGACACCGGGGGTGCCTGTATTAAAATTAAAGTTCGGTTTTAGTCGGGGCGGTGATTTCTCGCCGGGCTCCTCTCAAGATCGCCTGCATCATGGATACCAACCCGTGCTGTTGCTCCTCGGCATTAGCAAATGTCCCCCACTATTCCCTGTAGTAAAACTTTGTTTGTCCAAACTCCAGAAGCCTTCCCCCGCCCCCACCCCCGGCCAACCCCGGTGTGCCGTTCCTGAAGTTATTTTTATCCGGTTACCTGCATGGTGTCACCCCCTCCCTCCCCTCCCCTCCTCTCCCCTCCAGCCCTGGCTGCTCACACACGTCGGTGTTGCAGAGCAGGCAGAGCCATTTCCTCCCCTCGGCGAGGCAAGAGCAGCGCTCGGCCGGGAGCGGCTGCCGGGGTGTCTGTCCCTGCACAGCAGAGCCCCCCGCCCCGGCCAACTTCCTCCTCACCTAGCCTTCGCCCCCCGCCTGCTCCTCAGGGCAGCCCCTCCCTCGGCCGGTGACAACTTCCCCGCTGGCAACCGTGCCCTCGCCCGCCGGGATCCAGCACCTGCTCCGGGGTGAGCCCCCAGGTACCGCCGGGCCCTCGGAGGGGCGGCTGGAGGTGCAGCTGGGGAGGGGCAGAAGCGCTGTGGCAGCCCTCGGTGGTGGAAGGGTAGCGGGGTTTTAAGAGATAACACCACCCTCCTTCCGATTAAATACAGATTAAAAAGAATAAAACCACCCAGCACCCCCACCCCTCACCACTCCATCGAAATGAGGTGGGAGGGGAAAGGAAGCAGCCCCTGATCCAGAGTGCTTCTTCCAAGTGGGAGCGAGTCTGCAGCATTCAGCAGGCATAATTGGGCTGCTCTTCCTGGTCCAGAGCTGATAAAGTGGATGAAGAGCTCAGCCTCCATAGCAATATGCCAACGCTATGGCAACCTAAATCCAGCTCCCTCCTTATCAGCTGCAGTGATTATATAATTGGAGGAACAGTTTTGCATCTGTCTCTTGATGCGGATTGTCATTACTCCCAGGTGAAAGAGCAACTTCTAAAGCAAACGGAAAATCAGCCAGGTGGAAGAGAGCTCTGTTCCCTGATAGTGCTCAGGCTGCCATTTATTTACAATCTATTTTTATTTTGTGCAAACAGCACCTGAAAGGTTAAATTGATCAGTAGTCAAGAAAACCTGGTGGTGAGGAGATGGGAGCAAACCAATCACAACGTGGAAAGGGAGCCATTAAAGCAACCACAGATTGCCAGTTGCAAGGTAGTGATAGGAAGGGAGTAGAAGATGAAGCCAGGTCTGGGATCTTGGTCTGCTCCTCTCTTCTGACATGGAAGACTGATTCAGATCAGTCCTTACTCTTGCATCCTGCTCAGCTGCTGGCAGCAAAGGTGAATGTTCCAGGTACTAGTGGTGCAAGACAAATGTTGATGTCTGCTCTTGAAATGTGACTGACACGAGTAGGCCTGTGCCAGCAGCTGCTGTCTGCACAGGTCTGATATCAGTCAGCCCCTTATCAGCCTACCTGAGCAGCTCTCACACTCAGGTACCTGGGCAGCAGGGGAGCTCCTGTTATGGGGCTTACTTAAAGTAAATAAATAAATAAAGCACAGAGAGGCCATTAGTTACATTGTGAGGGCTGTGGGGGAGAGGAATTGTATTTGAAAGTGCTTTGTTGGCTTCTTAACTGCCCAGTTGCTTAGGTTTGTAGTATGCTTGTTTTACACTTCTGATTGTGACTATGTATCCTGACAATCTTTGACCCTAAAGTAAGAATTTCCTCATTTTTTTGGATGCTAAGCCTGCTGTGCTTTCATTGCAGGCTCCTATTGCACAAAGGCAAGTCAATAGTATGCTATTTGTTGATGCTCAGACACAATGTTCATTTTTTTGCTACACAATGGAGTATATTTTTTTATAATAGTTATTCATTAATAGAGCTTGTGTTGGTCTAGAAAAAGACAAAACCCCACCCAAGAAGCACCAGCAGAAGCTTCCAAAACTCTCTACATCACGTCGAATGCACACTTGGGCTGGGTGGAACTCTAGATGGGCATCTTTAGCGCGTTCCCTCGTCATACTTTGGAAAACTTGCTCTCTTAATATGAAACAGAAAATCAGTTTGCAAACCCACGTGTTGCAGCCCCCTCCAGGGAGGGGAGCGAGCGGCACGAGCCCGCCTGGCCCCGGCGTGGCCGCGCCGGGTCTCCAGCGCTGCTCAGGCACCCGGTTAAACTCGGCGGGGTCTGCGCCGGGCGGATCGGGCGGGACAGGAGCCGAAGGCAGCGGTGTTGCCGTGCTTTCCAGCGGTGGGGAGGGCAGCGGGGGTCCCGGGCTGCCTCTCCCGGAAGGTGGCAGTGCAGGGCCGCGCAGCCCGGCGGCGCTCGCAGCGCTGCGCTGCGCTGGGCTGGGCAGAGGCGCTGCTGCAGCCGGCGCCGCGCTCCGCGGGCAGCGCCGGGTGCAGCCCGAGACACAAGGGCCCAAACCGGAATGAAATTCATTGGGATTGAGGAGCCCCTGGTAGGTCATTTATTCCGTACAGTAACGAGCCTCTGAGTGATAAAGCCATTTCTGATCCCACGTCTGAACCACCCTGCCTTCAATTTCAGATAATGCCTTTGGGTTTTGTCCTTATTGCATATTTTGAACAGATTTCTACCTGCTGCTTGTAGAAAAGAACCCCCTCGGGTATTTGTCAACCATAATTAGGTCTTCTTGCAACCTCCTTTCCTAACCTGCACCTACCCTGTTCTTGAAATGTTTCCCTGTAAGACACTCTTTTCATAGTCCTTGTATCTCCTGTATCTGTTAAATTAAGAACTAATTAGTATCCCCTTTATTTCTCGGAAGCCTATTGATAGCGAGAGGGTCAAGTCACCAGCACAGTCTCTAATGCATTTTCTGACCTGAAATGAGGGTCAAACCCACAAATATTCCCCTTAACTTCGCAGGTATAAATAGAGATGATTGTGTACACTTCACAGCTGATTTCAGCCGGAGGGTTGAAATCTGTCTCATGCTGTGCTACAAAACAAAACCATTGGCTATAGGCACTAGAATTTATTGGATGTTTGCTTTAATTTTCTGCTCTGTTTTCAGAATACCATTTTTATTTCCTGTTTGTTTTGGGGCCATGCTTTCATGTGTAGGAGAAACCACGCTCTTTCCATGGTGGCAAGGTGACCAGATTAACCAACTTAGTTGTCATTTTCGAGTATTTGTTCTTGTGATTTTGTTTTGCTGTAAAGGTTGGTCAGAGTAGGCATTGGTTGTGAGGCATAAAGAATTTCTATGTGGTCTGAAACAGCGTATCTTCAGGGTTCTTTGGAGAAAAAGAGTCTGAATCACTGTGTGAAGATGTAGCACCAGAATTCCAGCCTCCCCTGATTTAACAATAAACACTTGTATTTATGAAGTATTATCTTCTGCCTTGAAGTACTTGGAACTTTTGGTTGGTGTAAAGCATTTAATTTAGTATAATATGGAATAGCAGTATAATATAAAAATATTTAATATATGCTAAGTAACAGTACTTAAACATTCTGCCTAATACAGTGCACTGCATTTGTTTGTGAAAGTTACCCCTAGAGTCTCCAGAAAGGTATTTAAGTGCTTTCAAGCATTTCCTATCCTTAAAAGGAGTATTTAAGTATCCTGCTAAAGGCATGGGATTTAAAGCATATACTTTTGAAACGTTTTCTTTGAAATTCTCTTTAGTCCCAGCAACCAGTTTAGGTTGGGTCATCATCAGTGTTCCTGCTGCCTGGTTCTTCCCGAAGCTGGCACTGCTGTCACGAACTCTTACCTGGTGTGCTCTCTGCAACCAAGGCACCTTTACGAACCCCCTCTTGCTTGCATCTCCACTCAGCAATCAAATATGTTTTTGGGGCTACATCTGAGTAATTCACTACAGCAGATGTGGCACAGCTTTGCCATGTGGAATTAATTTATCCTGCAGAGATATTTACTTTGAATTATTTGTCCTCGTCTTTTTGTTTTGTTTCCTCAAAACACTTTGGAGAACATGTTCTGTAACCGCAGTGTTGCCACGTGTGCTTGGTTTTCGCTTACTTGCTTTCAGTTTTGTGGAAAATGGTTCAACATCCATGCTTAAAATAGGATTTATCTGAATGGCAGTCACTCTTAAATTTACTTCTTGTGTGTGTGCGAATTGTCATTGTGGCCATTCCAAGTGCTAGGAAGTGTCTTGTTTAACCCTTTCTGGGAGTTAATGAAAGGAACAGTCATTCAACTTCAGGAACAGCAAATAAAAGACCTCTCCTGAGCAAGTGTTCTCTAAATTTATTGACTATCAACCAGCATAACAGATGTGACTGCGTGCAGTAAAAGTCTCTCTTAAATTATTGAACGCAACAAATCAGATCAACACCAAAGAAAGCTTTTACCAGTGGCAGATCTATGCTTTACAAAACATAATGTTATTAAATGCTTCAATTGCCTATCTTTATACAAGAAAATATACAAACCCAGTATATTTTTTGTCAATCATTTATCTGAAACACTGGTTTTATTTAGATAGTGGGGATGATATGAATTTGAGAGCAAGTGTATTCATTAAAATGTTTATTGCTGGATTTCAGCATCATTAATTTTACAAAGAGAAAACACTATTAAGGGTTCAGATGTGTTGGTGGCCACTGAACACTCTTCCTTTTTCTGCTAGTTCCTCTATTACCTAACATAAAATTGGCATTTCTTCTTCGTAATGTTATCAATGAACGTTAAAAAAGATTACCATTTCTAGAAATTTTCACTTTTATTGGAGTAAAAGCATCCCTGTGCATTTAAGCTACTTCAAACTTTATTTTTTTTTCTCAGCCTTCCTTTTTTTCTAATGAGAGAGGAAGTCACAGTCAGTGCTTGGTGCAGAGAGCGCAGTGATGGGCTCGTGGGTGCTTCTGCCAGAGAGCAGGTGTGGTTTCAGGGGGTGGAGTGGTCCTGTTGGGATCTCTGACATCCAGGGGTGAGGTTACATGATCACAGAGGCAGCTGTTGCTCTTGCAAGGTTGTTGTGGACTACATCAGGGAGCAGTCGAGAGTAAATACAAACATTTTTTCTGAAACAGTCCCTGGAAGAGTTTCTGTCAGTTTCTATAAGTGAGACAGAATTGTGAGAGTAGTATAAACTTCAAGAACTTGAGCTGGTTTCAGGGTGGGTCTGTTCCAGCTGGAAGAGTCACAGGTGTCTCTGCACCATGTATAGAGATTTCCAGAGCAAGAGACCTGGCCAAATTTCCCCCAGAAACGCAAATACAACGTTAGAGATTGTATGGTTTGGATTGGTGCATTTGCGGTCTGTGAGAGGTGTGGGAGGGCAAAAAGAAAAGGAGAAAAAATGGATATGTGCATTGTAGATGGTGACAGGAGATTTGATGGAATCACATTTTGTCTTTATTTGGTCAAATTGGCAGTTGTCCAGACACCAAGGTCGAGTTATTGCAATCTAGATCTGAGAGATTATTAGCACAGTTCATCCTCAAGAGAAGATGAGACTGAGGAGAACTGGCTGCTGATGGCTTTGAAGGTGGTCTGCTCTGCGTGTCACCTTCCCAGGCACCCTTCCCAAAAAGATAGTTTCTGGGAGGTGCTGCTCTCACTGGCTTGGGTTTTGATGCCTAAAAAGGCCAACCTGGGAACAGAGACTAGACAGGGTAAGGGAATAAAGGTGATATTTACTTAAAAAGGCCTTCAGAGGCACACCCTGGGCAGGCCAAAGGCTACACCCAAGATGGATGACAAGTCACGAGTTCTTCACACTGTTATAGGTTTGGTCCATTTGCAGATCAGCATAAATTCACCAATTAAACTTTAGCTAATGACAGAACTGCCCCTCAGCTCGCCCCCCTTCTCAAGGTGCTGGGTTACACATTTTGGGCCTGGGATGGGCTGGGTGTCCTTGGAGAGCAGGCCTGGAGAGGCTTTGTTATGTCTGTGTGAGCATGAGAGAGCAGCAGCTGACAGGCTGCAAGGCAGCTCAGAGTCACACACTGGGAACACAGAGAATACAGAATTTGGAAAAAAATAAAAGCTAAAACCTAAGGCATCAGTTTCACTGCAAAAATTGCATTTCTGGGAAGCGAGGATTAAATAAAATGGGGCTGTGTGATGGAAGGGACCTGCTGAAGCTGGGTGCTTCAATACCCTGCTCCAAACAGGTCTGATTAGATGGCGCTGCTCAGGGCCATGTCCGGCCAAATCCTGAATGTCTTTGAGGATGGAGCTTCCCCAAACTCACTGGGCAGCCTGCTGCAGGATTTAACAACCCTCATAGCAAACAAACAAACTCAACACGTTGTTCCTGGTGCCTGCTCTGTATATTCCAGTCTGCATCTATGAAGGTGGAGAGCTCATTTCCGAATGTCACCCAGCAGCTGAGCTGCTGCCACGTCTCTGTGTTTAATCAGACACAGAAGGTGTCTGAGGCGCTTTTGCCTCAGTGCATCACACTAGTTTTGGAGTAGTTTGTTTTTCTGGAAGTCTCTGGGATGTCAGAAGCTTGTACAGGAACACTAAAACTGTGTATTTGTCGAGGATTTCTGCAATTTTCCTTGTTTTTCTGTGTCTGTGCTTTTTCCAGTCCCACGTATAAGATTCTAAATTTCAGTGGCTGTCTCAGCAGGCAAAACATTCAGAATCCATGAAAAAACACCAGCAAGTTGAATGTCTTTCAACAGCTGGGAGAAATTAGCAGAGTGTCAGTTGAAGCCTTGTCTGTGGGGGAAAAGAGAAAGAGTTATTTAACCCGGCATCTGTCAAGAAATAAAAGAAATCCACGAGTCTCACCTGGGCACCAAAAAACTCAACAAATTTAGGAGGGAGGGAAAATTTTCTTCTTTGATAAGAGACAGAAGATTAAAATAAAATAATTATTAAGGGGGACTGGAAACTTAGTGATTTTCAAACCAGACACAGTAATGAAAAAAATCTGGCTCATTGCACAGGAACTCTTTTTGGGTTTGGTACATAAACCTTAAGAGTTAATTGTTGCAAGGAAAATATTGTCTGAGAGGCACCTAACCTTAGAGAATACTTTATGATATATTTAAAATATGCTTCTCTGAATGGTATTGTTATTTATCTGAAATATTCAGGTTTTTAACCCACCATGTGTATGGTTGCCTTTGGGTATTTTGGAAAAAACAATTAAATATGACTGAACATGACATTATAATTACAAAGTAAATATGCTCTAATTGAGTAATTAACTCAACATTTCTTCCTAAAGGCATTGTAGGAACGAATTCTTGTTACTGATCAGATTTCAGATTCTTTGTTCCACAGGAGAACAAAAAGGCTTCCATTCTCCAGTATGGCTGGCTGGATGCAAATCTTCTTAAGATGCCTCAGTTTCTAAATTTAATATGTAAATTTTGAAATTTAATATCTGTTATTGATACATCAGATGTTCTTCTAACGTTTTTTGTCAGATGAAATAATCTTTTATATAGACAGAATACTTGTCAGCTCAACTCTTTTAGATGGCAGCTCAATTCTGCCTCACGTATTACTGGCAAAAATAATAACTCTGAAATGGAAACGGAAAAAAAAAATAATTCTGAACTTGAAATTCTGTGTGGTCTAGCTGTTAGCAGTGGAGTTCCTGAGTTATGGCTACAGGAATGCAACAATGAACTGAGTGAGAAGCAAATGTAATCTGTGTGAGTACAGGAGTTAAAACTGATGTGTGTTGAGGACAGAGGGGAAAATGAATTATTGCACCTAAACACATGGCGTGGAGGATTCATGTGGAACCTTCTTTCCGATGCAGACTGACAAATACCAGGAAGCTGAAAGTTAGGACCGATCTGCAAAGCTAAACTTTGCTGGGTTTTCTATCTTGCAGCTTCCATGTAGCTCGCAGAAGAACATTTTCCACGAGGCCCCTGTATGTAAATATTAGATGTTTGAATTAAGTACGAAGGGGTTGGATTTCCTGAGGATGAATTTAACATATTGACAGCAAAGTCAGCAAATGAAGTCAGATAAACCCAAGGGTCATTAAGAAAACAGAGGAAATCCATAGTATTCATTACTCTCTGGAGTTGTGAACAAATAGACTCGTGCAGGGAGGAAAGCTTCACCTGTGTGCTGAAATCCACATATGATAATTAAATTGCCCATTCTTGCTTTTATAAATTGTATACTGCCTGTTATTATTGCCTATTATAAATTGTATAGATGCACAGAGTGTTTTCAGGTGTAATTTAAATTCAAATTGGTGTCTTTAGAGAGAAGTAAAAGGCATTTATGGGGTGAAAATTGAAAGTGATCAGGTTTAATTGTGGGTTTAATGGGACTTTGGTATGACTGTATTCAGGAGCAATTGCTAGGAGTGGATAACATGAAATTTTTACATCGCTTTCACCTAAGTGAAAGTTCTAAGTGAAAAACCCGAGATTTGCAGACATCAGTTATGTTTAGTGCCGGCAGCATCGAAGTTGAGTTCATAAATCAGTGAATGGCCTGAGCGACAGAACGCCAGGATCTTGCCTGGCAGGTTCTCCCTGGCTTTGGCTCAACTGCCCAAATCCTGTGAGTGTGAAAGGTTTATTAGCTGGTGTTTGGGATGTGCTGGTCCCACGTGTAGCAGTACACACTGCTGAGTTCTCAAAAAAACTTCTCCACAGTTTTCTTTGAGAAGTGTTTGCTGTTAGTTTAATGTAACAAAGCTTACTGCTTAAATCAGCAGTGAGCAAATTTGTGAGGGGATATGCTGAAAAAATGAATCCTTAATTTAGTTTTTTGGGTTTACATTATGGCCAAAAGAGTTAATAGTTTCATTTTAAGTTTGGATTTGAAAGCAAATGCAGTGGGACAGTGATGACTGGAATAGAGAATCTTTGAGTATCTCTTGTCTTTTCAGCCATTATGGCAAAAGTCAGAAACAAAAGCAGAGAGTGAAAGCCCAAGGTGAACATGACTTGAAGGCTTTTCTCTGCTTTAAGGTAAAGGGTGTCAAGAAAGATCATAAGAGATAAAAGATTGTGTCCCAACTTGCATGCAGTGGCAAAAGCTGTTCTGCATGCCAGAAAATCAGTCAAAAAATAACAAGAGGGACTTGCTACTGGCAGTTCTTAAAGACAACCAAAGTGTTTTAAAATAAAATTTAAAAAAGATTCAGGTATCAAACTCCGAAAAAATGGAGCATGGAGCTTTACAGGTGCCTGGCAGAATCCCCGGGAAAGTATCGTGGCACATGGTCAAATGTGAAGTGCTTGAAAAAGGATCGCATCTTAAAGCATGAATAATTCAACAAAACATTGCAGGAAGTTTTTAATGCTGATAATGCAACTTCTGCTACTTTCTATGAAACGCTGTGCTTAGACATCTCCTTAAGTGCTTTTAATTTGCAATGTGGTTTACACAGCTTGGAGTATTTCTGGGGAGAGAGATGCGTTTGACTGGAACATACGTCCTGCTGTTTCAGGGCAAAGCTTGGACCTAAATAAGTACACATGGGTCAGCAGTTCTTTATCTATTTTTCCAGTAGTTAGCATTCTTATTGAGAGCTTTGCTGTTGTCTTGCTTTGCCTTGAATTTGCTCTTATTTCACCAGAACACTTTTTTAACTTTTATTTTGGGGCATGCATTGTTGAGATTTTGTGTGTTGCGCTTTAAGGTGGTTTCTGATGGAGAGAATCAGTGCCCAGAACACAGAGCTGGGTCTGGCTGGGTGTTCCTGAGGATTTTGGTATGCACGCTGTAGGGCCAGAGGACTCATTATTCATGAGAAATACGGGTGGGAAAGCCCTGTGTGGAGTCAATTCTACCAATATCAGAGGGAAGGAAATGTATTCTTTTAGCTCATATCAGTGGTGTTTGATGCTTCAAAAGGAATGTGATGTAAGCTCATCCAGATGGCTTCGTACATGGGTGAGTTCTATTACTCGTCTCCCTGTGGCAGCATTGGAATACTATTTTAGACTATTACTTAAAGAATTACTGCAGAAGGTGGAAAGCCCCGCTTGTCATCTTAGGTTTTAAACCTCTAGTTCATGTATTCTGTCCTGATAACAGCAGTAGAAAGTATCTAAACCTGACTCCGCAGCCACAACACAATGAACAAAGATCTGACAGCATTTCAGGTGCTGTTTGGGAGATAAATGTAAACACTGGAGTATGGACATTTAGACATAAAATACAATCAAACTGTATTTTAATTTATCTCTGTGTTAGGATGTAGACTTCCAGAAAGTCTGTCATACCTCCACAAAAGCTGTATTTCTTTCCTTTTGGAAGGCTGAAAAAGAAATATGCTCTCTGAAGTTATTTACTTCTCCTCTTATATATTTACACGGGTCATGATCCCTGTAATATGAGCATCTTCCAGTATTAAAAACCCTCTTCATCTTCCCAGCGTGCCAGGTCAATAGGCTGGGAAAATTAATTTTCTCTTTCTTCATCAGCTATGTTGTGTGTGCTTATGTGAAGATATTGCCCTAGGAGGTGCATGCAAAGAAATTAATAAGACATTTCATTTTCACAAGATCCATGTTATGAAATGGTGTTTAGTTACTGATGTCATCAAGCCTGGAACGGGCACAGCAATACTGGGATGTCTGATCCCTGTGTCTGGGTGCAAATCAAGGAGAGCAGCCCCTGCCCAGGTCCTTCTGAGTGTGATGCCATGATCATTTTTTGCTTTTTCTTTTATACACTCTTTTATGTAGCTTTTATGTATTCTTAGTGCTTTTAGCCCACACAGTTATAATTCTTTAAGTTTGATCCCTTCCCTCAGACCCAATATCCCGTTAAGCCAAGAGCCCAAACACCCTGGAAACCCCAGACCCCGAGGGCCTCTCCAGAACACATTCTGTAAACAAAGCCAGGCCCAGCCAGGGGAAGGTTCCTCGCTGAGGGGTCTCGCTGGAGTCCCTCCCTGGGCAATCTTTGATAGATGTGCTAATTAGCAAGGCCTGTAATTGCACACACATCACATCGTGGGGGGTCATTTCTCCGGGGGACATTTCGGGGTGCATTTCAATGTGCATTTCGGCGCCCCTGAGGGTCCTTCAATAAACACCGAGGTAAAACCCTTTTTCCCTCTTAACTGTGTTCAGCTCTCTTAATTTTAAGACCAGGGAAAGGTGTCAAGTGCACAAGCAGGTTTGAGTCTTGTGGTAGGATTAGAGCAACAGCTTGGTTATTTTGCCCTGGTCCAGCTATGGTGATCAAGGGCAGGGCTCCTGATGGATACCCCTGTACCACTGCTGTGCCATGATTTGCATTATCCCTTTCCAGTTCTGCTGCCTTGCTTTTTCTCTGCCTTTGTGTCTCCCCTCTCACTCCAGTCGTCTCCAGAATAAACAACCCAACCCTAGTTTCATTTTTTTTCTCCACTGCACCAGCTTTTCTACCCTCATACCCAAATTTGGTGTTTCTGGTACTGGTTTGCAGTAATCCTGGCCTTGTTTCACATTTCCAACACAGTTACCTGGCCGCTGTTGTCCCTGTGATTCTCCCCTGTAGGACTCCAGTATTTTCCTCAACTAAATGTGAAGTTTGTTCCTCTCTGACTGAACTCCCTCTGAACCATGTGGAATCTGGCCATTTCTCACAGAGCCACCTGTAACTCTTGTCAGCTTCTCACTTTGTTATCACTTCTGGTAATTTCTCATGTCACAGCCAGTAGTTTTCCATGTCCTGTTTGGTTACCCGGGCCAGGCTGAGTCATCTGCCTGCAGCCCTAATACCAATTATTCTGAGGAGTCTTAACTTCAGTAATGAGTGCTGTACAGTAATAAATGAAGAGGATTCTCTGCTTTGTAAGTGCGATCTTTCCCTGGTGATGATCAGTTTTATAGTCAGGATGTAACAGCCATGGAAGGAGGCTGATGTCTTGAGAACTGGAAAGAAAGGATCAGACAGGTTTATGAGGAGTCAGTGCACAGAGTTTTGAACCAGACATTTTATGATCAGGATGTGTGTGGTTTCCCTCTTAGATGCAAACTGGAGAGATAAAGTGTGTTTCTCTTGAATGTAGATACTGCCATGGCCAAATGGGGATCTGACAGGAAAGGGGACTGCTGTCTGGTCTCTCTCTGGGGACTGTACTGAAGCCTAAAGAGGCCAAGCTGGAAACAGAGACTAGCCAGGAGTAAGGGAATAAAGGTGGATATTTATTGGAAAGGCCTTCAGAGGCACACTCTGGGCAGGCCAAAGGCTACACCCGAGATGGACCCCGAGTCACGAGTTCTTCACACTGTTACAGGTTTGGTCCATTTGCAGATCAGCATAAATTCACCAATTAAACTTTAGCTAATGATGGAACTGCCCCTCAGCTCGCCCCCCTTCTCAAGGTGCTGGGTTTCACATTTTGGGCCTGGGACGGGCTGGGTGTCCTTGGAGAGCAGGCCTGGAGAGGCTTTGTTATGTCTGTGTGAGCATGAGAGAGCAGCAGCTGACAGGCTGCAAGGCAGCTCAGAGTCACACACTGGGAATGCAGAATTTTGAAAAATGTAAGAGTTAAAACCTAAGGCATCACACGTGGTGCTGTGGGGTGTGCACTTGGACAGGAGGAATCAGACCTCTCTTTTCCTCCCAAACCTACACACGCTTATCACCAGGCACCTCCGGTGCTTGAGTAGCAACCCAGATACACAGATATTTCTGATTTTTATCTGCCATCTTTCTGGCGTGTGTATCATGAGGCGTTTTTATTTTTGTTTCCAAATAGCTGGAAAAAATGATCTACTCTTGGGAACAATTAGAATGTCTTTGAGATGTCTGCAGTTGCACTGTGCCTACACAGTCGTGTGTATATATAGGCAGAAGTATAATTTGCTTAGTGGACCAGAATGAACAAGTGACTGTGATTGGAGGGATCTAGCCGTGTTGTGAAAGATTTTGAAAGAAATAGAATAGTGTGAAATAAGAGAGAAATGGTCTGTGTTTTCAGATTGCCATTCTTCATGTAGTAAGACTGATCGTTTGGCATAGATTTCACTTCACCTCACTGTAGGTGTTTAAATTGTCTGGTTAGAACCAATCCTTTAGAGCTGGTGTGTAGTGAGTGGAGAGGAAGGCAGCCATGGCCAAAGAACATTACAGATATCTAAAACAGGTGGGGTAAGCTGCTTTTTTGGGAGCTACTTAATTCTGCCTTGACTATATAGCTAAAGTTTTGATGCCTAAGTCAGGCTAAATGTCAGATTTGAGACTGCCAGAACTAGGGAACTGAGTTCTACCTTGTGCATGTGTGTTGATTTCTAATTCTGGATGTCAGCAACAGAAGCATGGTGTGAAGGAAGGAGTTCTATGCCTGTATTAGGTTTAAGTCACCTGTCTTTCAGGTGGCCTGTGTGCATGCAAATGCTTTCAATGTATACTTCCTGCCTGGATGCATGCTTTTAAATCAAAAAAATTGGCAAAGAAAAGCATGGTAAGCAAAACAATAACTTGGGAAAAATCCCAGCTGGGAATTCATGGAAGCTGCTTCTTGAGGAATATCCCTGTCTCCATCTAGGGGTGAGAACAATTATTTTTTTCCTAAGATGATGTTTAGGAGTGGGAAGCTTTGTGCCTGCAAAACAGGAAGCTTCAGGAGGGAGATGGGCTTTCCAGGCAGTGTCAGAGAGGGATGGTGAGAGTGGCAGGAGACACAGCATCAGAGGAATTATGCTGCCGTCAGTCCAGGCTTTACCTCCTGGCTAGTGAGTGCGGGTAGCTGAGCTGGCTGGGATGTACCAAATTCACCAGGAATGATCAATATTTGGGTAACAGCAGTGTAGAGAGGGCTCTCTGCAGTAACCCTTTGGTTTGTGTGGGCTGTGCTTTGGGGTGAACCAGTGCAGCACGCCTGGTTTTGAGAGTGCCATTTCTGAGCCATGGAGAGCTCCTTCTCCAGCAGAGTCTCAAAGAGAAGATAAACTGAGGTGTGAAATTCATTTGGTCTCATGAACTTGGTGACTTTGTTCAGCCTTGGGCATGTCAGCAAATGGGATTCTGCCTGCCAGAGCCCAGAGTGGCAGGTAGGGTGTGCTGGATCCGTGATTTCAACCAGGGGAGAGCCCTTGTCCCTCCAGGACGCAGCCAGAGGAGTGATGCTTCTGATGACATCAGAAGAAAAGGAGAACCTGTCTTGGCAGAGAAAGTTTTTATCATCATAAATAAAGGGTGGCACACAGTCTTTCTTTGTATCTTTGTGCTACTATCTCACCTCAAAGAATGTGTACCTTTTCAAATTTCTCCCTCTCGCTGCCGCAAGCGGCGACACGAAGCCTTTATCTATCATCCTGTTATCTCTTCAGGGCCTCTTTCCCCAGAATTTATAGCCCTGGCTCTGTCACGCTGCCCTTTGCAGAGGCTCTGTAGTGCCCCAACACCCGCCGTGCCCCGGGCCAAAGGCTGTGCCACGGCAGCTGCGATGTGGGGAACAGCCATCACAGCTTCCTGGAGAGCGCCAGCGAGAGACTCTCCTCACAGAAACTGGCATCTGCAGCGGGACAGACCAGCTCGTGGCAATGCTTCCCACCAAGGGCTGGCGGAACAATTGGACTTTGTGAACTCAGTTGTGGAATCTGAATTTCGAAAATAGGAAGTAAGGGGATTTTTTAATGAAATAACAACCTTTAAACATAGTATTTACCATCAGTGGCTTCCAGTTTAATCTTTGTGAAGGAATCACAAACATATGTTCTGCCTCTTTGAAAAGCTATTCTGTAATTTTGCATAGGATTGTCTCTGATGTTTTCTGTCATCGTTTCACCATTTGCTTTTGAATGCTCATTTACTGTCTGTGCCTGGTAATGATACAATGACTCAAAACAAGAGGAAATGTATGGATTTAAATGGGAGTAATTTACTTAAAATAATGTCACTGTTTTTGTAACACTACTTTTCTGATTAAGCCATTGTACTGCAAATAACTTGAAATAAGGACAATGGGGGATCCCCAGTCTAAAATGTTGCATTTATCCCACTACAGGCCTGAACATGTTGCAAAAGATACATTTTTTACAGAGACATTTCCAATTGGTGTGCTTTAAATATCATCCTGATAGCTTTGAGCTTCCTACTGTCCTCAGGCTGTCTGTGGATAACAGATTTTTGGGGACATCTGCCAAGCTGGGGAATCTCTCCCAGCAGTTTCTGAATCGTGCCGTTTGGTCACCGGAAGGGTCACTGGTGCTGCGGCGCTGTCCTGGAAGGCCAGCTCGTGCGGGCTGACCAGCGAGCAGTTTGCCTCACTGCCGCGGGGGAGGCCCCAGGCTGAGGGCAGGCGGGAGGACGGGCAAGATCTCGGGTGAGGCTCGCTTCGACCACCAATGTTAAAGGCGCTGAAGAGACGGGAGAAAGGCGAGGGACTCTTCTCAGGGGAGCGGGAACAGGTTTATTGGATCCAGGGAGAGGGGCAGAGAAGAGCCCCGCACTGCTTCGTGCAGGATGTTTTATACAGCAGCGATAGGAGAGGAGCAAGAGTTGAACAATCAATAACAGAACATTTGAGGGGAGGTACAGAGGCGGGGAGACTTACGATGCAGCAAATGAGGGAGAGGGTAAGTGGGGAGGGCGAACATGGGCCAGTGAAAAGGGATTAGGTACCCAGGAGGAGGGGAGCGCGGCGGCCATTGCAGACGTGCAGGCTGTCACGTCTTTCCCGCCACAGCCAACGACTTTTCCCGCCAAGCTGCCTCAGGCGGGGCAGCCATGTTGGGGCGGGCAGCCAACTTATGGTTCCTGGGCCTTTACTGAATCAAACCACTGAGCCTTTGGTTTGACCGGGTCCAGGGCGCCATGGCGGGAACCAGGGCACACCGCAACACACGAGAAAATTAAACAGACCTGACCTGGGGAGATGAAGTGGAAGTGACCCCTGACATTTCAGAGTTAAGTTCCTGCTGGTTGGGCCTCCTCATTGTTACCAGTGTACACCTTGTTAGACATCTGACTTTGCTTAGTTACAGCTACCAAATATTGAATATAATAAGGGTTCTTCCATTAAGCTGAAAGGGTCATGAGATGTGTCAAAAACCTTTCACGTGCTCATGCTCATTAATTCTGATCAGTTTTTTAAAACTCTCTCTTATGTAAGGCTAAATGGTTCAGCTATTTTTAGTCTTTCATTGAGGATCTTATCCCCCTCTACATTTCTTATACCTCCTTTTCTCAGTTCTTTAAACTATTTTATCATTCTTTTCGAGGTGTGGGTTCTAGGTTCTGCCGTGTTGTGTTCTGTAGTAATGCTCTGTACAGCTGCATTCTCTGGACTTTTAGGCTCACACCTAGGTTGAAACTCGTCCAGAGCTGTGTTCCTGTGTGTTGGTTCATTCTGTCCAGTGGTTAGAGCCAACAAGGACAAAGCAGCTCACTCATGGAAGAGAAATTAACCTGCATGCACCTTCTTCCTCCAAACAGGGAGGCACAACACTGGTGGGAAACTCCAGAGGTAGTAAGAGATGCTTAATCCTTTTCAATAGGCTGGATGTTCCGAGGTTTCCTGTTATGTTTTTGTTAGTTTATTGCTTTGGGGTTTTGTGTTTTTCTTTTTTAGCTTTTTTGTTCTCTAAGTAGCAGTAGAAACACAGAATCTCTTGGCCAGTGTTCAGATGCTATCCGATAGATAGTTTACATGAAATTCCTTGCCTCTTTTGTGATGCTGATCCTGCAAAGTGCAGAGCATCCCAGGAAGGGAACACAAAACCCTCGGCTTTCACCATCTTTGGTGTGGTCTGCAAACTCTGAAGCCAGAGCTGGAGCAGCAGCCAGAGCCTTCTCTCAGTGGCAATGCTAACACAGAGCCTGCTGAGCTCTCATCAAGTGCTCTGCAAACCTGGTGTGGATCTGCTCGTGCCACCTTTGCTCTGCTCTGTGTAAATTCAGCAATGATCAGTGGACCTGCTTTCATATAAACAGGAGCTTTTATTTTTAGAAAGAATCTCCAAAGACTGCCTCAAACATGTGTCTGCATCCACTGCAGAAAAGGTCACAGAGAAGCAGCTTAACAATCTTTGTATAGTCAGCCAGTGACACAAGAACTATTTTGGGGTTACGTGTGACGGTGTTCGGCCTGAGATGTAAAGCAGATGCTGATTCTCCTCATACAGGTGCTTGCAAAGGTTGTCTCCTGCTAATTTTCCCCACCCCTTGTTATCTCTCCCCCTCAGCTGCCCTCTTTGCTGCAGTTGCAATCTTCTGATTAGTGCCTTATTTAGTTTGGAAATGCTCGTAACTAGCAGAGCAAGCCAAGAGCGCTTGTTTTTGCATCAGTACATCACACATGCTTAATATTTAGACTTGGGACATTCAGCAAGAAGATACCAGGAGATAAAATATATTAGACAAAAGTCTGCATGCTGGAGATAGAACATGTTACTTAAGGTACCAAACAGCTCAGTAAAATTATTTTCCTCTGTGCAAAGTGCTATGAAAATATGACTCTAAATCTGTTAATGCTATAATATCTCTAGATCACAAAGTTCTATTTTGTGGAAATGAATGGGTTTGGAGGGGTTTTTTTGTTGTTTAGATGTCTTTTAATATCACCCTGAATATTAACCAAGCCACTGTTTTCCTTGGTTGTACAGCGTGGTTTACATTCACGTGGTTAGCAATTTGCTGTGGGTTTGTTTGAAGGGAGGTTCACAAGGGCTTCCTTTCCCTTGGTTTGCAGAGCATGTTGTATATAAAGCATCCCCTTGAGATTTTGTGGGTGAAAGGAAATAAAGAGAGAGAATGGAAGAAGCTTTTTTTCTTCCCTCAGTTCAAATTTTGCCTTTTTTTTTTGCATGATCTCTTTCTAACACCTTAATGTCACCAAGTTACAAAGAGCTCTCCTGTTTGAATACTTTTATTTTGTCTGTAGTTATTAAAAAATGAGGTAACATTAATTAGGTGACGGAAATTGGGAGAAACACCAAACTTTCCTATTTTTACTTACTTAATTCTTAGGATTTGATAGAACTTTTTGTATGGTTTGTTTCAAAACTTTCCTCTTCAGTTGGTTTTGGTGATGTTTTGTTGGTATAATTCCAAGCAGCAGGGGAAGAAAAAAAAAAATCACATTTTAAAAATAGAAAAATGTGGTTTTTAGAACACTAAGATTAATAGCTGAAATCAAAGTCAGTTTTGACACTTGAAGCATCTTATAATACCTTTTCCTTTGAAACTGCCTGCATTTCAAGAAGGGATTGCATCTTTAATTTATTAGCATATTGCATGCATAATCTAAAATGAGGTAAATGCAGCTGAAAATAAATTTTTGCCTTTCTGGAAAGCAACAAATAGTTTTTAAGTGACTGTCTTGCATGTGTGCTCATGTCTGGTTTCCACTGANAATATATATCTATATATTCTCTTAGATTGTGTGCCCAGTACCTGAATGAATCTTTGATTTGGGAGAGTTCTCACAGCCGTGCCCACAGGCTCCGAGATGACAGTAATGCTGCGAAGGGTGCTGCTGGAGGGCCACAGAGGTTGATGAAATTTGACCACTTTGAAGGAGGGGGCTGCAAAGGAGGAGGATGTGGAGCAGATGGCCTTCAGAGGTCCCTTTTAATCTGAGTTATTGTGTCATAATGCGGATTAATGGCTTCCTGGGGTGGGTATGGCACTGCGAGGGAGGGCTGGCTGCGAGTTCCTACGGCTTGGATAGGAAGTTTGGATAGAAACTCTCCTTCTCTACACTTGCCCAGCTCCTTCCTATAAACTCTGCTGCTGTCTGGCTTTGTGCAGCTGAGCACTGACTCCGTGAACAGCAAGAGGAAGCAAAAGCCCTCAGCCTGTCAGAATTGCCACTGCCTATTGTCTGTCAGGGCTGATCTCCGTTTAGGTCTGGATGCAAAAGTTTGATTTCTTTTCTGTCGGCTCGTGTGAGTCTGTCTTTATTGATATGTCTGCTGTCTGTAACTCGGATACAGACCCATAAAGAGATCCCTTTGTGCTTTTCAGCCATCATCTGCTGTAAATGGGAACAGACTGCTATTTCTGGACTGAGAATACTATGAGTTGTGGAAGAACTGTGATTGATTTTTCTAGGATGGAGACTATTGAAATTGCAGGCTTTGAATTATTTAGATTCATAGGCTTGCACGTATTTTCCAAGTTGTGTCACATGTTTAGGGCCAAAAGCAGCTACAGAACTGGGCTAAAAGCAGCTGCAGGGTTGCTCTCTACCTTATGCACAAGCACATGTCCATGCATGTGCTCCCCACGAAGAAATGGGCGTCACTTAATCTCATTTAATCCACTCAAATTTGTTGTGCAATTAAACTTATGTTTTAGATTACTTCTGTACAGTAAGAGAGATTGGCACTTTGAGCAGCTGCTTTCACTTGTATTTCAGAAATCTGTCCTAAGGATGGAAGAAACGATCCTCTGCCACGACTGTGGAGGGGGTTCAGACAAGATCCCTTTTTTAAAAATGGTTTGGGTAGGGTGAAGCAAATCAAATTACCAGGTTTGTGTGTTGGTTTCTATCCCACTCTGCATTCTCAGACAAGGAATCTGGACACCACCTAATACAGTGAGGATTATTTTTGAAGTGTAAGAGCTTAATTTCTGTAAAGAAGTTATATTTAGATTACTCACTAAGTGAAGAGTAATCATTCACCAATAAGAAGATGACAAGCAGTTAAGATGACAGGTTTATTAGAAGAATCCAATTTATGGAGTCACAGTTAATCTCCAGAGAAATTTTACTGAAGTCTAGGAAATCTTCCCAAAGCTGCGCTCGCACCCAGGATCTGTAATGGTGGTAGCAAGAATTTAGACAAATGGTGGAAAAAATTGTGTTTAAACAAGAAAACTCTCTCTGGGTGTCTCCATTTGAGGCTCTGTGCCTGGAGTTTGCCCAGCAAGCCTGGTGTTGCTCCGAGAAGCTCATCATGATGTGTGTGCATGGAACTGCAAAGGTTTGGTGCTGACAGGTGCCCTAAAATAGGTGCCCTGCTTTAAAAAGATGTATCAAAGCAATATACTGTGAGACATGCATCTCTAGCTGCCTCAAAGGGAGGAACTTTGGGCTTTTATTTACTTGCCCTTTGGTGCTGGAATTGCCCTTGTGCTCTGTGTTCTGCAGGAGATGGTGCTATGCCAGGAGGAATGTGGGTCCCTGTAAAAACCCTTGCTGGCTGTTCCTTCAAACACAGGGCTAATTGGGTTCTCTCAGGCTTATTTGAGACAAATTCAAGTACTGTTATCAGCACAAAGATGCTTGTCACTAGTCCTCTGTTGCTGGTTTTGAGCTTTACGAATGTTTCCCTGGGCTGTGGTTGAAGGAAAGCGTTCCCTGGGTTGATTTCTGGTGCCACCAGAAACTCATCTCAAGAAACCAGAAAGGATTCTCTGAGAGTTTCTTTGGGCTTTCTTGTAGCTTGAAAGTCACAAAAGAAAAAAATGCAAGTGTTTTGAAGGAAATTGCCCACTTAACACCTCCTCACCCTAATAAATTTATCTCCTAATAGAATTTGTGGTTCAGCTGAGTTGATCTCTCATCAATTATCATACTTTTCACATTAGACACTTGCCTTGGGGCTTATTAGTTAGTAGGGTTCATGCTTTTTCCCCCTCTTCCTCCTCTCTAAAAAACCCCCAAGCCTTACGTCCCAGTCTGGTTCTCTTGAATCGACAGTTACAGAAGAGAAACATCCCAAGTTAGATGGACTTTTGTGTCTGTTGAGAATTTTCAGACTTGGACCTTTCTACATTCTCCTGGGCAAGGTTTGGTGAGATGCCTCTTTGGTGTGAAGGAGGCTGAACAGAGAGTTTCTTTAAACCCCAAATTTATCAGTAAATAGGAATATAATTTGTTTTTTACTACAGGTACAGGATTGTGTCTTTTAATAAAAGAAGCCCACAATGCAACAGAAACAGTGCCCCTTCCTTTCTCCCCACCCTCAAAAAAAAAAACCAACTCAAAAAACCCAAACCACCCTAAACACCTGAGCTGTGTTCATTGACAACCACGGCATTTTCAAACAGGAAAGTAAGGGAAATCCTAGAAATTTGTATCTCACTGTCTGGATCTCTTGTACGTCCCAGATTCGTGCATAGAGAAGAATGATCTGGGTAGGAAGCAATGAGTTTGCAGCATACTCTGAAATACGGGATTTTTACATGGAGAGAACCTAATTCTAAGATTAAGGAAGAGTTATCCTTAAAGGAAGAGTTGTCCCACGCTTTATTTCAGGAGGGAATTATTATTGCTTGTAGCCTTGTGCCTCATTCACAAGCCAGGACTCCATTGTGCTGCCTGCTGTACTGATGGGGAACCTTCCTCAGAAAATTCAGACTCTCAGCAGCGTTGGCAGAGTTATAGTGATTTGCCATGCAGTGTCACTAGTTAATTTTCAAGTGTAAATATTTAACTTGGAGGCATTTGATGCTGGAAGTGAGAGCAGCCTGTGCACTTGCGCTCTTGGGTGAAATGGGCTTTTTTTCACGTGGCTGGAAGCTCACTGCATCTTCTGTTAATGGCATGGAGAAAAAATCCTTGTTTTTGTGGAGGGAAAGAAAGGAAAACCAAGATCTTGTTTCAAATGAAGCACAGTTCTTGAAAACGATATTTTTGTTTGGATTTTTTTTAAAAAAATGTTTGGTCTCAACTCTGGCAAACAAACTGCCTTGAACTGTGTATTTTCTGTGTGTGCATGTGTTTTGAAACCCCCAAACAATTTACAGGAGAAATTCTTTAACCCTCTTGTCTGGGCTGAAAACTATACACTGGGTCTTAGCCTGATGTGATGTTTAAAACTCTGTCTATTATAAGTTTGTGGTAGAAAAAGCCCTAATTCAAGTTGCAACCCAGCTTTCATTATAATTCCTACTTCTACTTACAAACTGCCTTCAGAAAAAGCTTCTTTTTGGGGGGAAAAACCTAATGTCGCTTTAGCCGTTAGATATCAGAATTAATGTCTTGTCAACTTTCTTTAAAAAAGGCTAACAAGGAAAAATATCCAAATCATGCTTCAAAGAAAGAGCTTTAGGTGTGTGCAGCCTTGCATTCACTACAGGAAATTTCCAGGCATGGCAACTGAAAAGTTACTGAAGATTTCTGGGAAAAAAGCCCCTGTTTTGTCATACAAATAATTGGGTTTATTTCGTGTCAAGATTTTAAATTTTGTGTGTGGCTGGTCATTGTCCTGAGGAGATGCTGAAAGCCTATTAGGCTTTCAATATTTGCAAAGTGAGGTTTTAAAACCCAAGAAAGAGTTCCAGGTGGATGGTCCTGAGCATCCCTCACGTTGCTCTTACGAGGTGCTGAGGTAGCTGTGAGCATCTAAAGCCTGGAGTGAAGCAGGGTTTACTCAGAGGGGTCCCTTTTGATGGGTTAACTGACGGAATAAATACATAATCTTTCCATGCAAAGGCTTTTCTTCCTGTGAAACTTGCTTTAAACTCGCAAAAGAAACTGCTGCTCACTAGAAACCTCGCCTCAGGTATGTGATTGCAGATAGAGGCTTCTTCTGGCCTGGTCTGACAGACTCGAGAGTGTGGAAGGAATTTTTGTTACTGCAAACCCCATTGCTTATTGCCTGTGAGTTTGGTGATAGGTATTACCTTCCTGTTCTTTGGAATATATACATCTGTGTCTAGAAATATATATTAACCCCAGATATATTTCATGTATATATACACATGGTTCAAGACTGTTATCATGCCATCCTGCCCCTGCCATGCCCAGGAACAGCAGGCTGAGTCCTACCATTCCCATTTCTGGGGCTTTGCCTCACGGCTCATGTTCTCCAGGCCTTTGCTTGGTTTCCTTGCTCGCTTCTGGGCAGCCTGAACTGAGCCAGTGTGTGTGGAGGGTGGAACCCAAACCTGCCCACTGCATTTCAGCTGAAGCCCTGCCAAAGCCGAGCTGAAGGGGAGGATTACTTGTGGTGCTGCATGGATGTTATCCCTGTTCATACACGACGTGGTGATGGCTGCATTTCAGAGGGAACACAGCAGAATGACAGTATCAGCTTCTGTTCTGCTGGGGATCCAGCATAAACCTCCAAGGCTTTTCTGAAAATAATTTGGGCAGATGATTTGTTTTGCTTAAATACTTTGCATTTGTCCCTGCTGAACTCCATCCTGTTTTAAAGACTTTTTCTTCAATTCATGAAGTTAATTTTAAATTCAGATCCTGTCCTTCAGTGTATTTGCTTTATCTCCCAGCTTACCTGCTTGTTTAATAACACTACTCACCATTTAATCATCTAGATCATTAATTGAGCCGCATCAAAACATGGAACAGAATCAGACCCAGGGCAGGCCCTTGGGTACCTCTCTGTGACACATCCTCCAGTTTAGATGTACAGCAATGATGACTGCTCTCAGGCATCCACTGCTTTCATATTCATGATACACCAATTTTTTCTTGCTTGTATGTCCCCAGAATTCTTACAAAAATATCATACAGTACCTCATAAAACTATTAATAAAATCAGGAGACGTCATGGACCCTACTGCTTCCGTCTTGCCTGTGAATTCTGTTGCTCAGTTCTGGAAGAAACTGGTTTTCTTTGATGCAATGTGCTCATGACAGGTCCATGTCTCTTGCTCTCTTTCTACTTGTCCTGCAAGCACTTGCTGATGCTTGTTTATTCTACTCATTCCAGATTTTTTTTTTTCTTTTTTGAAACTGAAGTTAATCTGGATGTAAATTTGCCCTCCTTTTACTTTTTTTCTTTAACTGGGGATTCCACTTATCCTTTCTGAGTCCTCTGAGATCTCTCCTGTCTCCCATGAGTTCAAACCAGCAGCCAACAGCTTTGGGGTTACTTCAGAAAGTGCTTTAAATACTCTAGGACATTCTAGGGTGCAGTACCAAAGTAGCTGAAAGCATGGGCATTATCCAAGTACTTGTTTCCCTTGTACAGCTGGAAACAATACCTGTTTTGGTTTGGGGATTATTTGTGCTAGTCACCAGCTCCTGATGGTTTTGGTTTTTTTTAGTAAAAATTGATGCAAAAATGTCATGTAATACTTAATCCTTCTTGCAGCCATATATCAAATGCTGTCCTTTTTCCATTGGTTAATGGATCAATGTTTTCCACATTCTTCTTCATTAACAGCTGATCTCATGCAATGACCTTTTTTTGTGTGTTGTTCTTCGTGCTCCTGATTTTGACACCTCTCACTTTGATATTTTATAACATTTTTCCTGTGCACTTGAACTGGTCTCACACATGATTTCAGTAGTGTGACCTGTTTCCTACTTGCTTTCATTCTGAGGGCAGTTAAGACACCGAGTTAATCAGTCTCATCTTTTACTGTGCCCAGCTCTCCTCTGCTTTGGGGAAAAACACAGCTGTGCAGCAGTTTCAAGGTGTGCAGTTTTAGGATTCTGCTGTTTTTGAAGTGATGAGGATCCACATCAGGATAGGTCTATTTTCATTTAAATAATTAATCTAAGCCCAAATTTCTCTAAAAAAAAAATGCATGGCAAACTAGATGAAGTCGAAAAACCTCAGAACCTGCGATTCCATTGTGTCATTAACTGGCAAATGTCTTGTGTCAAATGGTCACTGCAGAGCTGGGTTTTTTTAATGATATTTCTTTGAGATCGTTAATAGGTGGCATGACAGATGGTATTAGAATGCAAATACCACTTATGAAACTATTAATGGTCATCACTGTGTATTTTAATAGTGTTTTTGGTAATGACAATTTTGGTGATTTAGCTGTAAGCTTTCAACATCAGGTACTTTGTGCCACGTGGTTCATTTCTTGTCATAGAGCAACCTTGCCTGTTACTTTTGTGACTTAACTCTGATTTTCGAGACCTGTGTTTCTGTTGTTTCTGCATCTGTTTTAGTTCTGCACGTCTGCATTTTTTTTCAGAAGTGAAAGTCTTTTCTAAGGACTTTGTAATCAAACTTGTACACTTATCTATGGAGTTTTCTGTTTAATTATATTCAGATGCTTAAATTCATGATCCATAGCACAGAAGGACTTGAGAGAGCAGAATTTTGTGCACCAGCTGGATACAGTCAACAGCACAAATTCTTGCTGAAGGGTGGTGGGGATTAGCAGGGTGATGATGCTGTGGATCACAGTGCTTAGTGATTTACTGTGTTTGGGTAGGGGCTGAATCTCCATTTCCTGGTTCTGCTCAACATCCAGCTTAATAATGGTGTATTTGGTAGCATGAAACTTCATTTGTAGTGGGGAAATTGAGTGAAGCATTTCACTGCTACACTGCAAATAGAAAAAACCCAAATCCAGGAACTGCAGCTCTCAGGTTACAGCAAAAATTTTGTGGTGGAGGAGAAATGAGTGCTGTGGGTGAAATTTCAGCATGGTGCCTCATGAGTTCAGTATGAACTGTGTTCCCCTTACTTCCCCAGAGTGAACCCTAAGCATTTAGATTACAGGGTGGAATTTCATTCTCCCTGAGACTTTGGCTGTGCTGTCTTTGAAAATATTTTGCTCAGTTCTTGAATGTAGCTGTGGGAGCTTCACTCTTTTATTCAAGCTATTTCTATAAAGTACCTCTAGAACAAGTCATTTGTCACTGCCATTAGTCATTTACTACAGATCGTGTCTGCAGCCTCTGAGCTTCATAAAACAGACAGATCCTTATCAGTAATCAATATCTGTAATATTTGTTAATATAAATCTGTCATTACTGACCCATCGTTTGAAATGAATTTGAGACAAAGCACTTTGTTATGGGACTGCTGGTCACATTAGAAGCAAAACCAATAAAACCACCGAAAGCTGGATCCTTAACTTTGCTGGCACATCGAAGTCAAAATGCACGGAGTTAGATCCTCATATGGAGCCTAAATAATCAGAAATAATAATGAAGATGCTTGACACATTCCCAAACTGCAGAAAAGTCTTCATTAAGATGCAGCAGCTGTTTATTTACAGGACCACATGGTCTAGTCAGCATGATAAGAACACTGTGGAGAGGGATCAGCAAGTTTGCTTTTACTGGAAAACACACGTCTTTCTTACCCACGCTAATGGGTCAGTATTAAAGAGCTGGAGTTGGAGAACAATTAGAGTAATTTTCCATCTATTTTTCTTTTCCAGCATGTCTCAGGCTGGGGAGGTCAAATAGATGCTAAAGAGAAAAACTGCATCTGGAACTAGTCTGAAAATAAATACGTATCCCACGAGTAGTGCTGTGCACAATTTGCTTAGCCTTAGAAAACTAAGTTTGTCTGCCACTTGATTGCCTGCTTCATCGAGGAAATCTGCTTAGCCTGTATGATTCTGAAAGCTCTTTTTCTTCATTTTCAAAATCTGGGGGATGTGAATTAACCATTTCCCATTTCTTGTTTCTTTCAGCTTCCCTTTCACATATCAGAGTCACATTACTCATCAGCTTCCTTTGGCTGGTTTGCAGCTAGGAGGTTTTTCAGTGAGCAGAGACAAGCTCTAGATTTCCCTGCTATGTAAGGAGACTATAACAGCCTGAAAATCTGAATGCAAAGCCTGACATAAAATAACATCTGACTCTGTTGTGTCCTTCCTTGTGATTCAGTGAGATGAATTTACAAATCTTGAATGCTTTCTAGGTAGAGGCCTATCCTGTTGCACTGTGTGTGCCGACGTAATTGTATTTATTCTGCCTGCTTTAATTCATTTGTAGTGCAGTCAGTGCTGTGATACCTTGGCACTGCACATCCAGCTATGAAATATGCATCCTGAGTAATTATTTCCATTCAAGAAGAGCTTGCCAAGTCTCTGGTTTTAAATGTCTTTCATCTGATATTGCAATGAAACAGAGTTACAAGTGGTCTTCCCTTTGCTTTGTCTGATAGCCTACAGGAGCCCATCTGTCCTTTTCAGTAATATTGTATTTCTACACGGATCTGAAGTGGAATATGGTCAGCAGGAGGCTTTGAGCTTGCTTTGAGATAGGTGATCTAACTCCCTGACTGGGTTCCTACTCTCTGCCCCTCGTGTGTGCACTTTTTCTGAAGCGCTGTCTGCTGCTCAGATGTGACTGGAAGCACCAGTCTCAGGAGTGGGCAGGGTTTTGAAGCTGAACTGTGGAGGAATAAGATCTGTTGACCCCTCAGGCCTCCTTTTACCTGTCTCTCAACATACAGGCCACGGGCAAACTCACAAGACCCCAACAAATTAAAGTAGTCTCTTAAATATGACATAGGACGTACCTAAACAAGGCATTCTTCTTAATCAAAGTTTGCTTTTGTGACTTTGTGTAGATTCCATATTGCACTTTTTAAACAGGGCTTGCATTTTCTTCTGTAAAGTGTCTGGGGTAAAAATCAGTTAATCTTTCACAAGTTCTTGCAGAACTCAGCTGAAGCATAGTCCAGAGAGAAAGGCAATCTGTTTTGAAGTTTCAGTATTCTCTCCTCTTGAAGTGATCGATGTTTTAATGTGAGTCACTGGAGAAGCCTCACTGAAGAGGCACAGGTGACTTAGCTGTCTTTACTGAAGCACTGGAACAACTGCACTAGCTTGAAAGAGTGACTTTATTTTTTGTTCTGCCAAGACCTTCTCAATATCAGCCACATGTCACCTGATGTGTATATTCCATTACTATGATTGGGAAAATGCATACACTTCCTCAGTTTTGGCTAAAGAAGCTGCAAAACTTGGGACTGCTAGGTTTTAGCATTCTCATTAATTTATGCTTTTAAAATAAATTTCTCTCTTGACTCAGTAGTTCATCTGTTAGTTTATCAGGATATGGAACTGGTTCCAATTTCTAAACATGTGTTGGCTGGCTGAAATTATCTGCACAGGAACATACAGAGCATGAAGGCCATGAGTCCTGCCTTGCTGTGCTGGTTTCTGCTCCACTGCACCTTCTGGTCCAGCTGTTCTTAGGCTTATACATAGGCACTGTTTGCAGAGAGAATTTAGCTTATTGGTAAAATTTACCTTGAGATAATATTGAAGAAGCATGAAGATTTTTATGATAGGATTTGACAATCTCGTTTAGGTCCTTTGCCATGTACCAGGTAGCACAGTGCTGCATGTCTGAGTGATAAGGGGATGAGGACTGGCCTCACCTTTTGAGCTTTCGAACAGTCTGACTTGCAAAATATGTGGGTAAAAAAGGAAAAGAAGGATAGTTTATTTTCTGTAACTCTCTGGAGGCTGTGTTGATTGGAGGTACTTCAAACAGCTCAGTGTCCATCAGTGTGGTTGGGAGTCTCTCGCAAGACAAAGGATTGCAGAGCAGTATTACTTTACAATGAAGAATTTGAGTTACCTACAATACCCTACACTTACCTTTAACCTCAGCTCTCGAGGTCTGCTGATACTGAAGGGTTTTTGAAAACACCAGCTATCTCTTCTGCAGTTTAAAAAATGTCTTCACAAGTTCCTCTGGTTTATTTTATTTTAATATTTTTTTCCCCACAGGTTCCAACTATGGGAGTCCCCGTCCAGCTCATGCCAACATGAACGCCAATGCAGCCGCAGGGCTTGCCCCGGAGCACATCCCCACCCCGGGGGCAGCTCTGTCCTGGCAGGCTGCGATCGACGCCGCCAGGCAGGCCAAGCTGATGGGCAGCGCTGGCAACGCGACCATCTCCACGGCCAGCTCCACGCAGAGGAAACGGCAGCAGTATGGGAAGCAGAAGAAACAGGGTACCACCACAGCCACGCGGCCTCCCCGGGCGCTGCTGTGCCTCACGCTGAAGAATCCCATCCGGAGGGCGTGCATCAGCATCGTCGAATGGAAATATCCTTTTGCGCGGGCTCGGCGAGCAGCAAAGCGTTTGTGCACGCCAGCTCCTGCTCGTGAGCGGGCCGAAATCGATGCTTTGAGTGGAAAGGCACCGCTGGGAGCTTAAAGTACGGGGATAGTTCTGGTGTCTTAACTGAGGTTGTTTATGCTGGGGGGGTGGCAGGAAGGGGGATTAGAACTGAAACCTGAACTGTACCTGAGTGTGAGAAACCACTAGAAGCTTGAATGGTAAAGGTTGGTGGTTGAATTCTGCTCTTTGAAAAGCATATGGCCCAGCCTGAAATGCATGGGAGATGCTCAAGGTAACCGAGGTCAGAACTGAACTGACTCTATGGGAGATTGCAGCTTCTAGCTTTCCCTTTTCTAAATTTTAATTCTTTTTTAGCGATGCCACCAGTCTAAAGCTCTGGTACCTTGAATTGTACACTTTTTTTGTTAAACATGTGACATCACACTTTCTAGGGTATGGAGAAAAGAATGGGGCAAAAGGACAAGGTAAAACAGCCCCAAAGGTGTGCAGTAAGACCCTGAGACAGGGCTGAGGACTGTAAATTATGTTGGAATTCCGGTCAAAATAAAAAGGCTCAGTACAGTACAGTGAGGGATTATGGTTATGTAGAAGAAGGGAAAAGGAAATCCAGTTAAAGTAATCCTGCCACCTGCACAAATGCAATGCAGAGTCAGATGTAATAATCTGAACAAGAGACAGGCAGTGTCACGGGTGATAGATGATAAGCACTGACCCAGAGCTGCAGAGTGTAGGGGTCAGTGCTGCTTCCCTGGAAAGCCAGGGAGAGTTTGACCATTGCTTTATTGCGTGCAAAGAGCAAAGCCTCAAACTGAAATGAAGTATGCCTCTTTGGCATCCTCAAAGAGAAACCAGGATTAACCCTGAACAGTAATCACAAGTTAATGGGGTTCTTTGGGAAACACAAAAGAAAAAGAATGTTTTTAGGGATAGATAGGCATGTCAGGGAAAGGCAGTACAGAACTTGGCAGTAGTTAATATGATAAAAAATGAATTAAGGCATTTAAGACAATGTGATAATATTATTCCTTTGGGTGTCTGGTGGGATGTTAGGTGAAAACACGAAATGAGTATATTAGGTATTGCTGACATGGACATATTTTTCAGATGAAGAACTTGATAAAAATGCTCCTGTCAATCCTTCAATGTCCTTAAACTACCTGCCTGCATGTTCCTTTCTTCTTCAGATGCTAATTTTTAATCCCCTGATTAAGTTTGCTACTTTTTATTGCTTCTGACATAAGTCTGATACTTTAAGCATAAGATGATGGGTGATGACTAACAGGATAAAACTGAATGTTGGTTTACTTAGCAGCACCCCAGTAACCACATGTCTCCAGAGAAAGCACAGAGTGACATTTGATAGATGAATAAGATCAGCAGTGAATGATGGGAATGATGTCTTGTGAACCAGGACACAGCACTGCTGAGATCAAGAGATGACCAAACAGTGCCATTAAAGCAATACAAAGATGCTGAAGCTTGCAGTTTTGGGTTTTGTTTGGTTTTAGGTGAGTTGATGGAAGTATTGTTTCTTCCATCAGAACCTCTCATCGGACATCTAGAGTTTGTAAACATGAAACACTTCAGTGACAAGAAGCAGTATCAAAGGGTTGTGACAAGGTTGAGTTTAATTCTATATTCTGACTTTTCCTACTTGCTAAAAACTGCTGAGAAAGGCTTAGCTTAATTTGTTGTACCACTAAAGTTTAAGCATAATAGATATTAAACAAATATCAAATGGTACTTCAGTGGTGTTTCTTACCCGAATGCTACAATGTTGAGAGCCTGAATGAGTAATTGCATTTAAGAAAAAGTAAAATGAAGTTATTACCTTGTTTTTCAAAGACTTAGCTGTGTATTTAATTTTCTGCGTTTTTGCAGTGTATTTGTAGATTTTATAGAATTTAATGTTTACAGTGCAAAAAGAGAATAGAAGTAAAAGAAAATATGTGCTAACAGTGATAAGTTAATGGATATTAATCCTGCCAAAAGAAACAAACAAAAAATCTGGGGTGATTAAGAAAATGAAAGCCTGTGGAAATCCAGGTCTTTAAGCAGTAAACATTATCCAAACAGCCTGAGGCAGTATATACCTGAGAATTCTTACTGATTTCTGGTGTAGTCTTCCTATCCTGGTCTGCTCTTCTTCCTCCGTGGTACCATTTATCTCCCATGATTCAGAGGCTTAAGCACAGTAGTCTGGTGAGCTGGGAGCCCTTTGACTCTTCCACATCTGAATTGCAGAATGTATTTGAGTATAAACAGCAGTCAGGTGCCTGGAATTTGTGTGTATCTTGCAGCTCAGCTTAACATCCAAAGGCCTCCTGTTCTTTCCTGCTGAAGCCTGCTGAGAGCAGCGGTCTGCTGACCAAAATCATACATGCTGTGTTGACATTTGGCAACGCTGCAGAGCCAGCCCCATGGTAGATAAATTCACGCTCAAGTGCGCTCTGTGGCACAGGTTATGCTTGGCATTCTCCCTGTTCTGTCCTGCTCTCCACTCCCCTCTGGAGCACTGGTGAGTTATCCCAGAACCAGCCTCCAGGATACTCTTGCAGGCCAGTGAACGCAGACAGACCGCAAATCTGGTCTCTAGTCTGAGTCTGGAGATGCTTCACAGCAACTGAGGTTAAGGAGACCACTGAAGTAGATGAAGTGCAGTGCCAGGAGACTGGGCAGTAGGAAAATGCCCTTTGATTCCAGTGGACAGTCAGGGGGGCATTGAGCCTGTGCAGGATTTCTTTGTTGAACATTCCAAATGCTTGGTTTTTCTTTTCCCAAACAAAGTTGATGCAAGGCTGAAATGCCTATGAATTGTTTCTCTGTCAGAAGGGACTCTCAGCTTCCTGCTGTCCCTAATATAATGTGCAGGGATGTTTGTGTTCCCTCTGATGCCAAATGAAATGCAAATAACAGAAAAATAAATCCTCCCTCAAATAAATGTTAAGCAAAACAAGCATATACGGCAATGTGCAGCGTAAGCACGTTTTGGACAAAGACTTTTTTTTGCCTTAAAAAAATTTATCCATTTTTGAACGTCTTCTAACCATGTGTGCATGTATTGCTTGGGCCCTCACATTTAACTCTGAGATATGAGAGAGAAACTGAGAGAGGCAGGAAAAATAGACAGCAGCAACAGCAAAAGAGAAAACTCAAAACATTTGTTAAAATTATTTGAGAATTTATAAATGCAGGTGAAAACAACCAAGAAAAACTTATCCTAAAAGGAACAAGGGCAATTGTCATAGAACAAGTTTCACTTATTAAAACTAGTGCAGCCACAGTCGAAGGAAAATTGGGAAAATGCAATCTAAATAAGTAAAAGAAGAAAAAACTTGCAAGAAATCTGTGTTTACTCTGGCACGCGACTGGCCTACACTGCTTTTGACATATTAGGAAGATTCTTGGCTGGGAGCTCCTAAAAGCACTTATAAAGGCATATGTTTCTTTTCAGAATATAAGGGGCTTGGAATGCTTTCTTTAAACAGAATTCTTATAATTTTTTTTTTTTATTATTTCTTTTTACTTTTGTGTGCTCATTTTGGGACAATTTCCTTAACTCCATTCCTCAGACCATTTGAAATAATTATTTTACTGACTATTTTTGCCAATTGTGTGGCCTTAGCTATCTATATCCCCTTTCCAGAAGATGATTCCAATGCCACCAATTCCAATCTGGTAAGTCCTCGATGGTGTTGTGTTGCTATTTTGAAAGTCCTTTTGAAAATTGATCGTGGAGACTTTTGAAGGTAGGGAATGTAAATATATCCTCCAAAGATTATATCATAAAAATTGGTTTTGACTGCTATGTCTTGTCAATTCATGTTAGTACCTGTTTCAGTTGAGTTGGTTTTAGAGAAGAATATTCCAAAAAATTGCACAGGTGCTGGATGTGATGTTTAGGTTAACAAATTTCTGTGTGCTGCGAAAGTGCTCGGTAAATTTCAATCTACAGGTACTTGTGGGAGATATCTTTTAATCAGGGATTATCTGGTGGTTTTTGTCTTACTGTGAGCCATTGTGAAGTTGGTGCTGTCCTCCTCTCAAGTGATACCTGAGAGCACAGCTTGATGGCTAATTAATGCTTGCATTTCAGACACATGCATTGATTTGGCTGAACAGTATTTGTGGGGTTGGGGCTTTTTGTTTGTTTTGGTGGGGGTTTTTTTAATTTTTATTTTTTGTTTGTTTTTTTTTCTTTCAATTTTTTATTATTCCCTCTTGTTGGGGGAATACAGCTTTTCTTCTGTCACTGCTGATGCCAGTGTTGGTATTCTGGGATTGAGCTGTCCATATAAAAAGGAAGAGTGTTTACTTTTGGCTTAGCATGAAGCCATAGCAAAGAATTCTGTTCAGTAAGGGCAAAACACAAACCAGCTCTGGAACGTAGCTCACTGAATTAGTAGAAAACATTTTTTTCCCTCTCAAATATGTGAATAAATCTCCTGCTTGTCGGGTTGAATCAGGATGGAAACTTACTCCCAGAGTTTAGGAGCAGGGATGCTATTTCCTGAATAAAATTTATTGAGACTTAAGAAATTTTAGAGCAACAGTGGAGGAAAACAAAAGCCATACTTCTAAAGTAGCGACAACTGGGATGGCTGACAGACACTGTAATTAAAAAGATTCATGCTGCTCTTGGAAGTCAGTCATTTGATTAAATATCTCTTGAAGTTTTAGAAAACACATTGCAAATTTCAGGAATTGCTGGAACAATACTTTTGTGTTTAAAAGAAAAAGAGGTAGTAAAAAGCTTGTAGTGCCCTGCCTTTGCACTGTAACTCCTTAAAGAAGCAGAAAAAGAGCAGGAGGTGAAAAGTGATGGTTAACTGCTCTCTACATGCACATGAGTTGGTCTTGTTTCTCTTTGGCTGCTCTTTGCTCGTGTGACTTGGTGTTTAACAATGATGAATTGTGGTGTGTATATTTACAAAACTTCAGTAGGGCACCTCTCAAAAAGCACTGTATTTTATTTAATAAAAAGCAGATTCAGTTGATCCCCTGGTGAGGAAAACAGGTATGTTCATGCATGTTCTGGCTTGCAAGGTTGAAAGAGGAAAATGAAGCAGATTTGAAGGTTAGAGGACTTACAATTTGTTTTGAGTTTAATTGAGTTGTGGGTATTTGCCTTAATTCAGTGAGGAGACTTCTGGCTAAAACCAGGTTGGAAGTATGTTTGTAATTGAATGAAATGTATTGAAACTGTCCTGCTGTCAAGAAATAAGTGCACCTTTTGAGTTAAATTTCTATTCTGCATCTGTTTTTCAAGACATCTTTTGCATCATTTAAAATGTCTATAAAAACACTCATGTTGTTTGTTGGTAGGGTTTAAAAAAACCTAGGCAAGCAGGAGTTATCATCTCAGGAAAGTTTGGGAATGTTACAGCCTTGAGAATGATGAGGAGCTGTTAATTTACCTAAATAGCTGTTTCACAGAAATAGGGGAAGAAGAAAGTTAAATGAGTAATCTGCTTGGCTCCACTTTGTTCTTCATGTCTTAATGGAAAAAATCATTAAAACTGGAAAATGGGATACTTGGTGTGTGCTGGTGAAGTCGAGACTCTTCTACATTATAGATCAAACCCTGGAGCTCTGACTGCTCAGATCTCCTGTTAGCCTGTGGCTGTGGCTGTTGGGTTTTGTGTGGTTTGCTGTTGTTTTCTCAGTGATATACTTGTCCCTTGCCATTTGTGTACTGCTGTTGGGGACCACACTTTTTGAGCATACAGCACATGCTGCACTCTGTGAGTAAAGTCCTGAGCAGTAGAGAGGGAAAGAGAAGGCAAATGGGTGAGATAAGGGTGAAAAAATGTGTTAGTCGTGCTTTGGAATGGGATGAAAGAATAGATGAGAGTTAAAGGAAAGCTGTTCCATAAGGCAGGAGCTGTATGAGAGTGGGACCTTACTGTCAAAGAGCCAAACTGTACATGCAAGAGACTAGAAAGAAGCTGGGGTTAACAATATGTTCCTGTAAAAGCTTGTGTACTTCATCTTTAAATTTTTTTTTCTACTTGTGAGCATCTATTTCACAATCAGATTTATTCTGTAGCCACGAAGTCGAGGGCTGCAAAGGCCGTGATGTGACACAGGCAAGGAGTGTCTGACCGAAATGTGTGCGTGTGGGTCATGCACAGATGTGTGTACTGTGCACAAGGGTGATGGAATGCATAAAGAATCTTTCTAGCTGCCCAGATCCCCTGATTCATTTTCGTTTTGCAATTTAGCTCTTTTAGGGTTAAAGCTACCAGAGAAACTCCCACATCCCTGGTTTCCTAAGACATCTCTAACTTCTTGAGATACAAGAAACTATCTACAGAAAACACGATGGGCAGTAACTGTTTTACAAGCTCTGAAAGTGCCATAACACTTTTCCAATAAGCTGCTAGATTTGCCTCAGGCTCTGAGTATTCCTTCTCCAAAGTTTCATCATACCTTTTCAAATAATGTTTTCCTTGGTGACCGAGGTTAAAATTCAGTCAATTGCCTTCAACAAGGTAATGGAGTAGAGGGTGGTGAGGGAGGAGAAAGGAATCTCTGAATTGTGTGAGTGCCTTCTTTCCTTCTCTCTGTAAAAGTAGAAAAATGGTTACCTGAATAATGCTTTGATAAATAATTGCTCTGCATGAATTTCACATGTATGACCAGCCATGGGGCACGTGGGGCATGTGCAGTGCTGTGTGCCCTCCACTGAAGTCTTGGAGACACACACCCCGTTTACCTGGACAAAACCAGGAACCTCCTGCATGTCTCCACTTGTCTTTAGCTGCAAGATCTACTTGATAGGATAGTGATGAGCATTGAAACTAGGTTCAGGAGAGTCCAGTAAATAACCCCTTCCTTTTTGCCTTAGCCAGGAATTGTGAATAGCTGTTATGTATTACAAGTTTAGGGTAAATACCACACAGATATTCTGCCTGTTTCTCTGCAATCTAGCTTCCTGTAATAATAATTCCCATAAATCTTCAGGCTTTTTTTATCAAGTCTAGGGATGGTAACTCAGACTGTGAAGCACTTTCAGTTTTGAAATGCACATTTATCCTAACCCCCAAATTTCCTATGTTTATGCTCACTGCAGTGTCTTTGTCACTGGCTTTACGAAATATGCCAGAATAGTGTAATGTACTCATAAAAAATGCTTAAAATTTACTTCAGCAGTTTTTATGGAAAACTATTGTTACTGGAAAGTTACTGGAAAACTGTTGAACTTACAGAAATGGAGGGGAGTTGTATTAGGTGCAAAATTCTTTTTTGTATTAATGAACTTGCTGAGACTTAATTTAAGTTTACAAATCAAGTAAGCTGATGTATAACCCTGTGAAAAGAACAGTTGTGTGTTAATGCAATCAGAAGAATTGGAGCTGGTTTGAGGGGAATTAAAGTCAGCCTGCATCAGAGGCCGTAACTGATACGGGGGCTTTCTGCTCGTTATCCCTGCAATTATGCATTAGGACAGAGATAACGCACATTTAGGGATAAAACTATAGACTGCCTCAGATAGGAAGCTGACAGGAAAATGCTTCTGTCACTTTACTGGCAACTGCAAATGGCACAAGCCTGGTCAGTGTCACAGCATGGTGATAACATAATGAGGTTGAGACCAAGGTTTACTGCACGTTCCAGGGAAGGCAGCTCAGTTGGTTGTTTATGCTTTGGACAAAGAGCAGGGAAATCTTCCTTCTGTTGATTTGATAGTTTTGCTTTCTCTTCTTTTCCTTCTTACAAGAAGGAAATCCTGTTTTACACTAGTTAAATGCAAAGAAAAATCTCTTGTGTTTATATGTGTGCTTATAATGGGTTAGACCTTTGGACTAATTTGTTAAACCTCAAATTGGACCCCGTGAAAAGGAAGAAGGGATTTCTGCTTGCTTGTCAGTTCTTGTGCCAGCCAGTGTTGTGTCTGCCAAGGAAAGGGGGCTTGCCTTTCAGGAAGTATGGCTGCTTTATTACCTGATCATTATGGGGAGTATCCTGTAGAGCAGGTGATTCCTGTATTAAAAAAAGAAGGAAGTGGTTTAAAACTTTTTTTCTGGCCTTTTTAGGAGACTGACACAATAGGCATGGATGTGACTATCTATTACATTTCTATATATTGGCATAACAAACTTCAGCGTTTTTTGTATCAGAGAATTCTGGCGTCACCAGATGGAACAGGCTCAATTTTTCGTGTGTGAAGTCAGAAAGTGTTGGAGAGCAAAGTGCGGATGAAGGGGCTGGGAAAAGAAAGGATGGCTTCTCTGGGTAAGGGTGAGGAAGAGCACTGCACAAAAGTGTTTGGTTCTATTGTGTCACTGCTATCATCCTCCTCCATGTGCCAGTCCCCAGCTAGTGAGGGAACAGGGGAGTGAGAGATGCTAACATCAGGGCTGAGGGACAGGGTGCACGCTGAGCTAATAAGCTTTGATAGGTTTATTACCTTGGGCCCCGTGCCAGCACTGCTACAGCTGGGGCAGCTCACACAGATGTAGAGTTTGAGGAGTGAGGACTGAGTGACAGAAGCTGGAAGAGCGATGCTGAGGCGGCTGGAAAGGGACTGGAGTCAGGATGAGAAGAAAGGAAACTGTGCCAAAAAATCCTTGAGGGTTTCTTCCAGAAAGATTGTGAATCACTGTGTGATTCTGAGGAGGTTGAATGTAATGGAATTTAGGCTCAGCATTTCCCAAAGTTCTCAGAAGCCCTGCTTCTGACAGGGTGGTACTCAGCATCCCTGGCTGTAGTGAAGCACAGGGTGGAAGAATAAGCACTGAGTTTGAGAGGAAGGCACTCAACTTGTGTGCTGTAAGATGTGTGACCTTGGATAAATTGCTATCTCAACTTTTCCATCACACCATTACAAGAAATGCTGTAGAAAAGACTGTAAGGAAACAAGAAAATCCCTAGCAATCAATTCCAAGGCAGTAGTCACTAACTGAAAAAGAAATGTAAAAAGTAGGATTTTTTTTTTTAACATAGTAGTGTCGTTTAGTAGGCTTTGTGAAGATGAAACTGGTGAAGCAGAGACTGACATATGTATTACTAGCAGGAACAAAACTGTTGGGTTCAGAGCCCCAACCAAATCCCAGCTTCTCTTTGTGGCCCCAGAGTCCTCAGCCAGTCTGTGCTTCTTGTTGTTTGCCATCTCTTTATCAGATCTGAGGTCTCTCGTGGCTGTGTCCCCCCATTTTTTGTTGCTTTTTAAATTACAATCCTTGCCAAGTAATCCTCCTTGTTCAAATGCACGTTCTAACAGACCTGCCCCTTTTGCTTTTCCTTTTTCCTCCTAACTGGAAGTCTCCCCTCCATAGTGGTCTCATGTTTCCCACCTGTTTCTTCATTTGATCTCAGTCCTCTGCTCACTCAGCTTCAGCTTTCTGACCACTTCTCTTGTTAATTTTACTCTTGAATTCCAGTTTTTTTTCCTAAACCTGGACTCTGTAACCGAGTAACTAATCCCAGTACACATTCTAACTCCTCATTTTCTAGCTGCATGCTCAACACATTGGTCTCCCAATCTGAGCCTTTTGCTTTTGAAATCAGTGTTCCTCCCCGTGATGTCTGAACACCAGCAGCAGACGTGGATACTCGGATGCACTCACAGTAGGACTGCAAGTTGTGTAAAAAACAAAGCATGTTAAACTGTTACACTCACTAATCCAGCTCCAAGAAAATAGGAACTTGAAATTTGGAGGTTGTATGCTTCTGTGTAAATGATTTTGAAGTTTTAGCTGTATGTTTTGGTTCTGATTGATGGCAAGTTTATCGAGTTAGTCCAAACATTAAACCATTTATCCCATTTTTTAGACAGCTCTGATTGCCGTTTTCACTTTCTTTATGTGTAGGCTTTCTAAATCTTAACAAGCCTGATAGTTCTTTTTTCTTTTTTCTTTTTTCAGATGGTAATTATTCTTGTTTATCAAACCTCAGGTTCAGTGTAGGATTTTTGTCTGTGTTCCGTTTGGATTTTTTACCACTTTTTCTACCTGTTTAGGAAAGATGGAAAAAATGTGGAAGCAGGCCAAATAAGAGTATTTAAGTACTGATGTCTTCACTGTAGTCTAATTCATGCCAATGCAAAAATAACAGTCTTTTAAAAGCAGTGGAAATTTTCAAAATGGCAGGTTGTTTTTGTATTGTCCTTTTGGTACAAGTATCCTTATCCTTCTACGAGTCTTTGGGATGTTTGACTTCTGTTCATGAGCTGTTCAGAATTCTTCTAATGATGTTAGGAAATAAGCGTCTAGAAAATCTAGAAATTCAATCAAGTGTATCACCTTTAGATTCCTTTATGTATGGCTTGTTTCATGCCACATTCCTGAGTTTTAAGTCAGGCAAACTTCCCATTGCCTTCGCTGGAGTTTACTTGACTGTCACCCAAAACCATCCACTAATTCAGGGCATGCCACTGACAAACAATTGTTGGAACATCGGGCTTTGCTGACATGTATAAAATCTTTGACTCTGAAGGCAATGCTCTGTGTACTTGTTCAAACCAGAAAAACCCCCAAGAACTTTTCATGGTTCCCTTAGAAGTAAAATAATGGACGTGCTGCTTGCCAAGGGACAGAATTGCCAAAAGGGAAGAATGTTTTGTGTGTTTGTCAGAGTTTTGACTGGCTGTTCCTCTCAAGGACAATTCCTATTTTCTCCTATGCTTTCTAACTCCTAAAACATGAGGGTCTGTATATCACAGCAGCTCTCCAGTCCTCCTGGCTGAATGACAGCCTCAAAGCAAGATGAGACCTTTCTTGGATTTCACCTTCAGGAAATTCTGGACAATATATAATTGATGTTGCCTGTAACCTCATGGAGGGAAATTTCTTTTCCTGCTTGTACAATACCCCTGAAGAGCCTGTACTTAGCAAAGATACTTCTAGATCGAGAATATGATGTTGAAACTCCACTGGTTAGGGCAAGACTTCCAGCAGGCAGCAGGAACTATTCATTAGTGCCTTTGCAGGGTGCTGCATGTCTGGCAGATGCTGGAAAGCTGGCTCAGCAGGTTGTCTCCTGAAGATACCCTTAGCATGTTCTGTTTTGCCTGAGCCTAGGCAAGGGAGCTGGACCACCTTCGGACAGCAGTGTTTCCCTAACGTTTTGCTGCAACCTTAACAGCTTGTGATGATCTGTGGGACACTGAGGATTTTGCATGTTTTGCTCAGTGGAGGCACTTTAATGGTGTAGAGCTGTAAAGTTTGAGTAAATTGATGTCTCGGTGCTCGGAGTGAGCTTACCCACACAGAGCTTGAATGCTGAGCAGCCAGAGCAGCACCTTTGAAAGCTGTTCCCTTCCTGGGGCTGCTGCTGGTACAGTTCCTTTACAGCCTCTCTGGCAGTGGTGTCAACACCTTTAGCCCTGTGTGCTAAATGTGGCAGTGGCATGTGCGAGGTGCCCAGCTCCCACAGCAGAATCTTTCCGGAGTGGAAATGGGATGTGTGTGTGGTTCCCTGGCTGGCTGTGCTGGCAAGTGTGCAGCTGTTTCTCAGGCTGTCCTGATAAACTTGCACTGGTGGAGAGCTTGGGGGTTTGGAATTCATCATCTTCTGCTGGTTTGCCATTGTCTGTTGCTTGTAAAATTTATATTTAGGTAGCTTATATTAGGAACTGAAGCAAACATCTTTTGCATATGGTTATCTTCAGCTCGTATGTTGAAATGTTTTTCTACTTAGCAATAAATGTGCTTAATCTTTTACTATTACTCTTTGATCTGAAGCATGGTGAATGCTTTTTATGTGGACGTTTTTAAATGCTTCAGTTCTATTACAGGCCCTCAAATATAAAACCTCACACAAAAGCGGAACTTGCATGTAATTTTATTATTATTATTTTTATCCATTGAAAACCACTTACAGTGCTGTTATCCTTGTGTGGCCTTATTGTCTGAGTCACTTTTAAACAAGAATCTCTGTTTAGATGAGATCATGCAGGCAAACATGTGGTCACAGAAGATTTTTTAAAGATCTAGTTGCGTGATTGTTTCGCAACCTAAACTTATATTTAAAAACAAACAAACAGAAAGCTTCTCCTCATTATGGTCACCAAGATAATGCCTGGATCTGTACAAAAGGCACATCAATGCCCTTCAGGAGCAGTTGGCTGAGATGAAAAATGTGAGTTGAAATAACATTGAATGCACAGCTCCTACAGCGGTAGCTAAATCATGGCAGTGACAAAGGAAGATCTCAAACACACACGGGACTGGTGTCACTGTGGTGACAGGTATTGGGGCATTTAATTGCTAAGGATTGTTTTGCTGCAGAACGAGGAAATCTGCTGTTTCTGCTCTTTAAAATCACTGCTGTCCTTGCAACAAAGGGAAGGAAATAGAGGAATTCCAGCTTCCCGCTTCTGTTAAATGCCTCGGGTGCCTCCTGAGTCCAAGAACCTAGCTGGGCATTTGCTTGTGCAAATACTGAATAATCACAGGCAGCTGTATGGTGATACTGGGGTTTCATCTGGAGTTTTCTGTAAAATCCAGTGCTGCATGTCCAAGCAGGGAGAGCAGTAAAAGCTGGCATCTACATGGGTGTTCCTGGGCTGGATGTGCACCTGTGGTTTACAACTTATGTTCCATTGATTTAGACCAGCAAGAATCTGGTAAATCTCCTTTAAACCAAACAACTTGCATCCTAATTTTTATAAGTCATTAACCATGATATATTCTTCCCTTAGTCAGCCAGAACCAAGTTTTAGCTGTGAATCAAGTCACTAGCTCTTTCATAGATCTTCTTATTTAATGTTTTAATCGTATCCTACTTCCCATTTGACAATTACACAATTTTTTTCCATCTCAGGGGTGTGATGCTTTCCTCTTGACATAAATAAATTCTTGTTTATAGCAGTTTATACTCCAGCATTACCCTTTATTTACTCAAATTAAGTGTTTACTACATTCTATAACATGCTTAAAAATTACATTCCAGTTTCAGCCTTTTTTAAATATTGGATATAAATATTAATGTCCAGATCTACTTGATCTCCAATTTCATTGTCCCTAGGATAAAAGCAGCACTGCTGCTGCTTTGTTTTCCTTTTGACACACCAGGCTGTTGCATGCAAGTATTTGACAGCTCATAGGGGAAAAAGGAAGAAGGAGCAGCTGAAGCAAAGTTGAGTGTTCTAGTCTTTCAGAGGCCATGAATATGATAATGTTCGAGTATTTTTGATGTTTTCTCTGTACTGAAATCTTATGGAGTGAACGAAAAAGAGGAGGAAAAAATAAATGAGGAAATGCATTTTTAAGTTTCAGAAGGTCTAACTCTGCTAAGTTTTGAGCTTGTACTTAGCAGTCCTTGTAGAGAGGATATGGCAATATGAGGGACAGAGCAGTATAAAGAGCAGGAGCTAATGTAGGGAAAATGCAGTGTGGTATTTGAGAGAAGTAACTGCTGACACAGCCCTGGAAATAGTTCTGATAAATAGCTCTTGAAATAAATTCAGTCCTGGCTGACAGTTCCCTTTGGAAATGTTTACCTTTGCTTTCACATTTCGATATGTGTTGAAAAAGGAGACTGCAGGGAGGTTGATCCCTCTGGCAGAGGAAGAAGGATCACAGCTTGTGTTCAAGCTGCTGCTCTTGGGGTTCCCTCAGTTCATCTTGGTCACTCAAGTCATTTTCCATGGTACACAGGCAACATTGCTGGGCTCTGATGTGAATTTAATGAGTGTGTTTAAAACAGAGTTATTTTGTGGTTCATTCCCTCCTTCCACCACCCAGACCCGAACCAGACATGTCTGCCACTTTGTGCATCCACTGCTGCTCTTTAATAATGTGCAAAGAAAAGCTTCATTGGATGAAAAAAATTCTTAAAAGAATAGTAATTTCCCAGGTAAATTACTGCTTCTTCAGTATGTCTTGGGCTTTATTTGTTTTTTTTTAATGCCTCTGTTGAACTAAGACACTGAAGCAGAGCTGATGAAGAACGGGGTTCTACCTTTGCTGGGATCCACTTCTGAGCTCTTCCTGTGGGTGAGGGTTGTGGATGTTTCTGGGTGATGCTCGTAGCTACTCACACCACTGAGAGGCTGTGTAATTGTCAGAGCTAGGTCTTTTCCCTGTCATTCCCAGTCTTTTCCAAAAGTACCCAGTGGTGCTGACACAGACGTTCAGGGACAGGCACCAGGCTGGAGCTGCTCCCTCTGCGTGCGTAGGAGGGGAGTGTCTTCCTCTGCCTTGCACCTTCCCTGCTGTCTCCCTGGGATGGGCAGCAGGTCCTCTCAGCAGCCTGTGCAGGAAAGAAGGCTGCTGTGCCTTTGGTGATGCCTTAGGTTTTAGGTTTTATGTTTTTCAAATTCTGTATTCTCTGTGTTCCCAGTGTGTAACTCTGAGCTGCCTTGCAGCCTGTCAGCTGCTGCTCTCTCATGCTCACACAGACATAACAAAGCCTCTCCAGGCCTGCTCTGCAAGGACACCCAGCCCGTCCCAGGCCCAAAATGTGTAACCCAGCACCTTGAGAAGGGGGGCGAGCTGAGGGGCAGTTCCATCATTAGCTAAAGTTTAATTAGTGATTTATGCTGATCTGCAAATGGACCGAACCTATAACAGTGTGAAGAACTCGTGACTCGGGGTCCATCTTGGGTGTAGCCTCTGAAGGCCTTTTGAATAAATATCCACCTTTATTCCCTTACCCCTGTCTAGTCTCTGTTTCCAGTCTCTGTTTCCAGGTTGGCCTCTTTAGGCATCACTGGAGCAGAGCAGGTAAGGCCATGCAGTGTTCTCCCCTGGGCACTGCTTTAGCTTTGATCAGGAGAGTTCAAACCCGCCTCTCATCGATGCGTCCGCACATGTGGGCAGAGGGCTGAGCACAGCTTAGTTCAGTGACAGCCACGCTGCCCTGTGTGCCTCTGGCTAACAGGAAATGATGTGCCTTTACTGTTCCAGCCCAGAAGGCAAACTGGGCTCTGCAGAGCCTTTGACCTTTTGAAAGCATGAAAATCCATAGGGAGCTGAAAATTATTCCTTTTTCATTGAACTGCTTAATATAAAGTGGCCTATGACCTCTCGAAAGTGTGTCTGACCCCGTGGGACTAGGGAGAGACCAAATGAACTAGACCATAGCAGGACCCAGAGGTGAGCACAGATTCCAAGTTTTAGGCAAATTCCATAGATCAGACTGTATTTTAAAGTGGGAGGGGATGATTTCAAGAATCTAGTGTTGCTTTCTGCTGGTCATATAAATTCATGCTATAAGTGCTTTATCAGGAAAAGGGAAGATGTTTATAACGTACTTGTAAGAACAACCTCACTTGTAATTTATAGCTGTTGAAGGATGATATAACATGAAACAATATAGAGGTTTTTATTTTCCTCCATACATTCCTCTACTACTCTACAAATTTACACTAAGAATGTCAATGTATTTCTTAACTCCATTTATATTCTGACAGATTCTTCTTGACTGTATTAAAAGGGCTGTAACATTTTCTGTGTTCCTGATGATGATAATTCTTTTTGTTCTTTTTTTCTTCTGAAAATACTCATCAGCATCATGTTTGAAGGATGGCCACTGGAGGTAGATAAAGCTTTCGATTTTGCTGTCACTAGCACAGCAAAGAAGTTAATAACTCATTGGCCATCCTGGAGTCTTATTAGCCATGCTATCCAAAAGCTGTGCCCTGGTGCTTGTGTTGAGCTGACCTTGGCCGCGATCTGGAAGCCACCCCGAGAAGCTGCTGCTCTCCAATGTGTAATAACAGTTTGATAAGCTTGACCTGCATTCCTTGATCCCAAGCCCGTGCCTTTGCTTTTGGCTATGCTGAGACTGGTTGTTCAATAGCTCCCAATCCTCTGATGGATACACTTAAGCCTGCCCTGCTTCAGCAAAATTGGAAACACGCAGGTTGATCTCAGTGGGTGAGTGAGTGTCGCTTGCACAGCTTGCAAACAAAATGTTGTGTTTCCTCTGCTGTTTGGCTACTCCTGTCATGTCTCTACATCTTATCTCCATCGTACCTGCTGGAGCCCTGTGCTGTAAACAAGTGATTATGCAGTTATTCTCTTCTGCTATCAGTAAATACCCTTTAATTGGACTACAGAGCGAGAGAGACTGATTGTGAGCTTTGAGTCTGTTCTGTTTGTTTGCCAGGTTAAATCCTGTTATTTTAGATCCCCTGGTCTGATTCAGAAAAGCAAGGTCTGAAAGCTTGTAAGCAAATCCAGATCTTGCTTCCTAAGACACAGATGAGAACATATTCTCCCACATCATACGTAAGTGAGTAAAGGGGTGATGATTATAAAGCAAACACTGAGCAGAAAATGGCTCATAAAATAATGCACAGAAAAAGCACTGAGTAAATTTTTAAAAAGCCCTCATGTTATGCCTGGCCATCAAGGATTGTACAACAATTTGTTCAGGCATTTAATGTAAGGAAAAGAAATTGCTCCCGCTTCAGGATATTTGCCATTTTCTTTACAATAGTGAAATACTGTGTACAGCCCTAAATGTTTTGGAATCTAATCTCATCATGTCCATCAGATGACCATGCTTGAGGTATTTATTGATGAGGCTGGATAAATCCGAGCTGAAGAGAACGCCACTTGTCACGGAGTGAGTAAAATCCTGGGCATGATGCCAGACTCCCAGGGACAGTTTTGCCTTGATGGCATATAGTGATTTATATTTGTCTTTGCTTCCATCACTGGGTGCTAGAACAGGGAGAAGAGACGCAGGAGGAAAGCAAAAGCACTGTATTTTCACATGGATGTTATTTACTTAGAAATTAAAATCTGCTCGTTGCCTCGTCATTTTCTGTAAAAAAAAAATACTCCTAGCTCCATTTTAGATTATAGTCTGTGCTATTACACAGATGTGATGGTTGTTGGGTCTTTCTCAACCTAAATAATTTTTTTTTTTCTGAGATACTCATAATCCTGTGGCAGCAGAAAGTCGTTTGTTAAATAATCTTACTCTGAACTGCTTATATATAGGCTGAGCTCTTGGTAGGTTTTTTTCTTGCTGTTTGGTGATGTTTTGTTTCAGTGAGCAAAAGTTCATTTTCCAGTCTGCTTTCAGTGAATCAGAGAAGTCTATACACTTGGTGTTGGTCAGCTTCCATCTTTAAGCAGCCTTTTTTGACTTTCAGTAAAACCTTTTGTTTTGATAGCTTATTAAAATGAATTTTTGCACTTGGGAGCTGAATGACTGGCTTATGCAAGGAGCAATAGTTTCCACCTATTCCCTATAGCTTCGCAGGAAAATAGCATTCCCGGACAAAAGTTGAGTCAGGAGACAGGAATGACTCATTCTTCGCACTGCTCCCCTCTGACATTACTTCAAGAACAACCAAGAGGTTTAGTCTGAAGTATTTCTGTTGTATAAGAATGCAGAAAGTTTACATTAACTCTTGAGGAGAATGGAACAAGAATTTGGAAGGCAGGTCCACTGAGGATTAATAATTAGATATGCTGCATCCAGCTGAGGAAATCCCCTGAGCTGAAGATAATTGAAGAGTGGGAGAAGGATGAGGGAGAGGTACAAGCCTGTCTTGTCGTTGATCCCCTTTGGCTTTCGACTTTGGTCACTCCTGGAGGCACAGTTCTGAGTTAGATGAAGTCTTTTTTGGAGGGGTGGGGGAGCCTGAAAACCAGAACTTTGGGATTCAAAATAGAGAAAGGGTTCAATGCTTCTTGCTTTATGGCTTTGTGGCCAACCTTCTGCTGGTGTGGGGGGGAAGGAAAGAAAAGGAACCAGTGTATTTTGAATATCTGTCTTTTACGATCAGGAGTCCTTGACTTTTCATAGAGGCATAGTATTGTTCGGGTTGGAAGGGACCTTAAAGATCCTCTAATTCCAACGCCCCCGTGATGGACAGGGACACTTTCCACTAGCCCAGGTTACTCAAAGGCCCATCCAGCCTGGCCTTTTGGTGAATTTGGTTTAAGAGAATGTAATTGTAGCTGAAGCTGAAGATTTGTGGTTTGTTATTGTAATTAAATCTGAGGAAAGGAAGGTTCAGGGTTGTCAGCTGAGATGTTCTTCCTGAGACAATAATGTAGGAACCACCAAACTCAGACAGACATCTGAAAATGCACTTGTATCTCAAATTGCTGATTTTGTTGCTAATAATGTTTGGCTTCATATGTATTGTGGACATAGATCTGAATGAATTTGGGACACAAAATCTGATTGTGACTGGTAAAACTATTTACAGGGAATTTCCTGCTTCTGCATCCCTTCATGTGGGAGAATTCTTCCCAAGAGCATGCCTGTAGTTCCCTCTTAGTAGGTTTTAAATTAAGCTGGTCATCAAAGCCACATCTTGTAAACCAAACCCACCAGAGATTCCTGCCAATCACATTATCACATTATCCATGTGATAATGCTGGTCATATCTATATTAACTTGGCATTGCCAACAGCAAAACTAAATTCTGTGCTTTCCTGAATCTTTCAGGATGCTGTCATGTGTTGTAAAAGTGGTCTTCTTGTTAAATAAGGAAGGATTTGTTTGGGGACTTTAGTAATTGTGAAAGAATATTCAGCAAAAATTCTTCATCTCAGAAAGGTACAAAGGCTTAGAGAGTGATATTAAGCTGAGGTGGCAATCTCAGCTAGAAGTTAAGGGGAAGGGAGGCTGATCATTTCACAGTGTTGGTTTGTTCATTTGTGACATAGCTCCATATACAAAACATGTATTTTTAAATCTAATTTTGTTTTCACACAGCAGTTAAGCGAGAGAAACTGGAAACGTGTGAAGTGGCACTGTGAATCCTGCATTAGCCTTGGCAACGTAGGGTCACAAAGAAGCTGGCAATTCAGCACCAGACTTGTGACACTTTGTTATATTCATGATGCCCTTCAGTAGCTTTATTTCAAGGAGCTCTGAGTGGCGAGTCACGTACAAGGACTATAAAGGATATGGCAGGGCCCAAGACATTTCAGCCTCTCTCCAAGGAAAACAGACCTAGCAGCATGGTCTAGATACTGTCCCTATTTTCATCAATTCCCCAGCCAGTTTGAATCCAGATATAAGTGTCCCAGATATCTGAAAAAATGGATCCCTCTAAGGCCTCAGAAACCTTGCTGGAACAGAATCCTCTCAGTCTTTCCAATAAAGTTCCTGACCGGGGAACTTTCTTAGAAGACAGCTTAGGGGGAACAGGTTGTGCTCAGTCCTCACGCACAGCACCAGCAAGTGCCAGCTCTGGTCACACAGGGGGGTTCCACCCTATTTTAACGAGGTGTCTGCTTCCCTTTCAGTCCTGCCCTTTGTGTGGACAGGAAGCACAGCACCAGTGTGACATTTTTCTGAGGTGGCTTAGCCAGTTTGCTAGCTGTGGAGAGATCATACTGGAACCCATTCAAAGCTGGGTGCGCCAGAGCTTTGAGGCAACTGCATTAGCTCTCTGTACTTGTAATGAAAGGGAATTTCTCTGGGCCCAGGAACCAGCCTGGGATGGGCTCTGTGGCATCTAGGTCAGTCTCTAGTGTTGTCTGGATGCTGACTCTTTATGTTGGAAAATATCCTGCTGGTTTTGCATTAGTTTTTGGCAATTCTCAGATTTTCTAGGAAGACAGTTCAGCAAAGCTACCCTGAAAGCCAGTAAAAATAAGCTGAAAATTTTTTTTTTTAGCACGCTAATATACCACCAGGATGCCATTAGAATCCAGACATTGATGCATTTGCAAATGATGATATTTTTCTCTGTACACATGCTTCTGTAAAATGTTGCTGTTAAATTTATCTTTTGTTGATAAGGTTTCTTTTATGGTCTGGTGTCGTTTCGTACTCATTTCCTGAGGATGTTAAAATACTCTCGTGCAACTTGGAATTGCAGTTGTGAATTTCTTGAGACGGGTGAGCAAATCTGGTGTGTTACATAATCTATGATTGGATCTATTTGACTTCCAGTTGGCCATTGTGCCCTCTGCATCAGCAGCTGTGGTGGGTGATTAGCATAGGCCATTTTCTGGATCACTGAGCTTCTGGGAATCTCATTCAAAACAGGACAGCAATATAGGAAATGACACACATGATTAAGGGGATGATTTCAAGAATCTAGTGTTGCTTTCTGCTGGTCATATAAATTCATGCTATAAGTACTTAATCAAGAAAAGGGAAGGTGTTTATAACATACTTGTGAGTCCTGTCATACTTGTGGGTCCTATCATGGCTCTTCAGGTCACCAGATTCACTTCTTGCACTTTACCCAAGTTCAATCTCGGTGTGAAAATGTTGATGGAGCTGCTTTTTCTTTTTTTTTTTTTCATGGCCTGGAAGTCTGACCAGAACCTTTCTCGTTATACCATTCCTATTTTCACAACTTGTCTAAGAATAGAACTGTCCCATAAAAACAATCACCCAGTCACAGCTAAAAAGGAAATGAGTTAGTTGTTTCTCTCCACTTGGTTTCACTCCAGAGTTAGGTACCTGGAGTTAGGGCGGGCATCAGTTCCTGTCTGACACTTCTTAAAGAGAACAATTTTAACAATGCCATTGAGAGGGTCACAGAACCCACATAAATATCATCTGTGAGGGATTATGGCATTCTGCACTTGTAAATTATAAGTGTGTGTATCATGACAAGGCCTTTGTCATTTTAGTAATAGTTAATATAGTGATTCTGTGAAAAGCAGTTCGCCCTATTAGGAACACTAATTATACACTTTTGAAAAGGCTCTGATAGTACATAGGACAAAGGAGTTATAAAATGGTTATAAAAATCCTTGAGTTGAAACTTTCCAGTAAGTGACTCAGGCTGATAGGCCTAATTCAACCAGCACAAATAAATCCAGTAAAAATATATGTGACCTAAATTATGTGACTAGCACTATCGGCTCCAAGAAGGCTCTGTGTGTTATCACTGATAGACAATTTTTAAAAGACTAATTTAAAACTGGACAAGTAAATATTTTTATATATCTCTCCAAATGAAATTATGTCATTTTCTGATAAACAGTCATTAGCGGTAAAATTATGTCCTTGTCTCTTGAAAGAACTTTTTTTGAAAAGACAAGGAAGCTGCATTTACTAATATTTATCTGAATTTTTTTAAGGCAGCATTGAACTATATCAAATAGCACGAGCAAGGTAATGTGTGAATATGGGTGTTGGAATAGTTAACAACTGTGAATCGGTTCATTGTTTTTACATCGTGTCGATGCTCTGAGAGGTTCTGTGTCCCTTCTTTACTGATATGAACGTTTTGTGGCTGGCAAAACGTGAGTTCTGCCCACAGATCAGCGTTTGCTGGTTTGGGAGTGCCTGTGAGTGCAATCGGAAGGGTGGAGGAGGGTCTGTGATCATCCCTGTTCAGGTGAAAGCAGAACAGCAGCAGCAGGACTTTCAGAACTGAAGGAGGAGGCTGAATTTCAGTGGGCTAGAGCTGATTCCAGAAGCATTTTGTGTATCCTGCTGAAAATACCTTCAATACAGACTTAAGTGAGGCTTGTCATCTCGGCTTTGCTCTCCTGAGCGAGTGCAGCCACAGAGCGAAATGAACGTGAAGCAGCACAGAGCATTTGCATCGGCAGCGAGGAGCGGCGCGCAGGGCGATCTGTGTGTGCCATCCGTGCCATCAGACTGCACGGGAATTATTCAAAGAACCAAAGCTGCTCAAAGCCTTCGAGGCAGGCCCAACCCCATTGTGCTAAGCGTTACAGAGAATAAAAGCTGATCCCTGCCCCGAATCTTTCAGCGTGGTGCTTGGAAGAAGCAGTCCTGTGTGACTTGAATGGTTTTCTGCAAGTGCCAGGTTCCTTCTCACAAATGTGAGCACAGAATTTATCTGTCAATACAAGCTGTTATCTGACTGAGTTTATCTGCGTATCAAGAGCTATCTTGAAGCAGAGACATGTATCAAAGCAAGTGGCGGATATCATAGCAATTACTGCTTTACAAGCCTATTTTTAAGAATGTGTGAGGTTACAGAACATTTTCTGTTTCTTAAGCTGTGTAAATTTACCAAAACAGAAGGGGAGGGTTTAGGATTACTTTGTCATAGCACTATATCTGTCAGTGTAAAATTGAAGTTAATTTTTTTTTAAAGTACCTTTTCTGATACGGTACAACTGGAAGAAGAGGTGTCTTGTTGCTTCTTGCATGTCTAGAAGTGCAATAAAGCACCACTGCCTCTAAACAAAATATTAGAGAATATAAAAATATCACTGGGGGTTTTTTTGTGCTTTATAAAAGTAGCTCTGAATCACGATAGCTATGTTTTCACCTGTATCTAATGAATATAAGACAAAAAAAAAAAAGAAGAGGACGAAGTAAATTTAAAAGAAACTAAATTTAAAGAAAAAGTAATCCCATAAAGTAGGACTTTGCCATCTTTACAGACCTTTTTCCTCTGCCTGGACTAAATGTCATGACTCTGTTACACTACGGGCAAGTGTTCAGCTCATGGGTATTTTAGCCCTATGCTGGCTCACTGAGGATTAGAAGGGAAGAAAATGCCCTCTATAATCACCCAGCCCACTTTCTATAGAATTTCTGCTCACATTCTGTGTTTAGGTTCTCCTTGTGCCCAAACCTCCTCTGTTTTTGTGATTTAATGTTTGAGAACTGTCATACCTTAAACTGATTAAGCACCAAGGATCCTGGATATAGCCACAGTATTTTGAAATGAATTTTTGAGTGGTCGGTTTGAGACTGTGGCCAAAGGGTTATGTTTTTTAATTTACAAAAAGATTCCAATTTTGTGATGTAGGAATTAAAATTAAATCAGGAAACTGGACTAGGTTGAAAGAAGGAACAACAGGCTTAAGGAATCTATTCTTTTGTTGCCTTTAGATACTCTGCAGGTGGGTAACAATTCTAGATTGAATGAAGCACAGAAACTAAAGAACTATGGGTTATGGTAAGTTAGTTTAAAAAAAAAAGGCTTTTAAACTAGCAGTTTGGAATGGAATCATCATGATGAGTTGCACCCTTTTTCTGTGGCCTTTGTGGTCATGATAAGTTGCACCCTCATTTTGCGGCCTTTGCGGTTCTGCTTTCTCCTCCCTTCCTCGACCTCTGAAAGCCAGATGAGATATAGACCCTAAAGTTTCCATCCCATTCCTGAAGACTAAATCTTGGAGAGAGATTCGTTGTTACAGATTTACATGGTATCAAACGCTGATGTAGGACCAGGATGGAGAAGAAGAGTTTTCTTCTGGATTCAGAGTGATTCCAATCAAACAGTGCAATAATTCAACTTCAGCCATTGCAGTGAGTCACTGTCCTGAAGACTTTGTGGTCTGACACTGCAGTGGATTGAGACAGACTCTTGCATCTTTTATTTGTGCATGACAAGTGATTTGGAAGAGCTTTGCAGCTGGCAGAAGAGAGGTGTGACCATGTCCATCTCCTTGACAGGCCTGACACTCTTCCAGCTACATTAGGTGAAATTAACTTATTGACTGGGGGCAGCTTCCAGTTTGTGCCAGGGTAAGGAAGAAGACCTTGAACATGATTTACCTTCATTCTGTTTTTCACAAACTTTATAGTATGTGATTGTATCAAGGGTAAACATATTTGCTGGCAACACGAGTGGTTTTATTGTATTCACCTTCACACATAACTGTGTGCAGAAATCAATGAAATGCTTATAAAGATGTTAATTTGTAGGACTTCTGATAAAACAAAGTGGCAGCAGGAATCCAGTGCAGGAAATTAATGATTATCATGGTTTAATTATGCAACAGGCTTTGACATAAGAGGTCCCACAGCCTGTGGGAGTCAGTGAAGTTCTTCGCATCTCTGTACTTTCCACAGGCTCAGAAATTTCTAATCTTGTCTGAAGGTATGATGGAGACTTTGTGCTTTCCTGGGAAAGGTTAGAAACTGGCCACTCCGCAATCTGGGTTATCTGACCAGATCAGTGATCTGGCTCTATTGGATATGAGTTCTTAGGATGATTTTATTATTCTCCTTTCTGATTTTTTTATGTGTCAGGGTGGCAAAATTTTCATCCTGTGGTTGTGCTTGAAATTCAGTAGGGTGGATATTGTTGTCTTTGATGTGGAATGTCAAAATCCGTATTCTTTATAAATAGATTAAATAAATACATAAATATTGAATAAATATAAACTCCCGGCTGTACATTGGTGTTAAGACCCCAAATGAAGACTATAGCTATTTTTGTGTCCATGTATGGAGAATGTAGCAATGAATTCCCGTACTGGTATAAAAGCTTTTATTTATTTAGTCAGGCTTTTCTGCTTCACCTGTTAAATTTTCTAGCTGTATCATGAAAAAGAAAAGAAAGCATGTCAAATAAACTTTGAAAACCACACTTTCTTGAGAAAAAACCCAAGAATTTCAGTAGCTTTGATTCTTTGTTCTGAAAATTCAAGCAGAAGCGCTATGCTCAGCACTTTTGAGAATTAAACCACTGCTTCAGATGCTGAGGAATAGGCACAGAATGCCAACTTCAAGCAGTTGCTTTACAAACTCTTGCTTTTTGTAACAAATATCAGTGAATGCAGGTAATAACAGCAGCAGTATGGCACAACATGCCAGAAGCTAAATAATGGAAACTCCTGTATGATAATAGGTTAAAATCTATTTAAATATCTGTTTCCTGGGCTGATTCTGCTGTGGTTTGGATCAAGGAACTGGCTGAAGAGCTGAGATAGCTGGGTGATAGCTATTTCACAGAATGGTGGTATTTTTTCCCAGTTTATAAAGGCTGAAATTCATAGCCCAATCATCTCCATAAAAGGCTAGAAGTAATTCAGTTTTTAAGTGGGGGAACTCTAATTTATTAGCAGAGGTGTTTTGAGACCAATTTATGTGGTTTCATTTGTGAAGCTTGAAGAAAAATATTTCAAATCTGGTTGGAAGTTAGATGGAAAAACAAGAGAAGAACTATAAAATTATACTGGAGAAGGCCATTTACATGCATTTTGCTACAAGAGTAAATTGAATAACAAAATAAAGGTATTAAGTTTGACACAATAAATCATGCAGAAGAACTAATTCATTAGAGCCTAACAAACTTTTAAAAGGTGGAAATTCTGTCCAAATACCATTAGTAGATTGGAGCACAATTTATGACACAATCTCAAAATTATATTTCTTAAAAGATGGTAAGATAACTACAAAAAATAAAATGCTCTGAAGTTGTGATGTAAGATAACTGAATATTTAAACAGAGGCTTCTGCTTCTAATATCAGATGACCTAAAGAAATTTTTTTTCTGAAAATATTGAGGAAATTGGTCATTAAAACTGAATTTCTCTATTAAAAGATTGTATGGCCTCAACTGAAAATGAAACTTTAGGAATAGAGTTGTGTTTCTTTATGTATTTGTAGTTTGATGTAGTTTCATGTTCTCCTTGACTGGCACAGGATTTTTTGGAGTTTTTTGAATTGGAGTGATGGCAGTTTGCAGATTTTTAATGCTTTTATTTAAGTACCTGTAGTAGTAATCAGAATATGAGGAGAAAATGACAGCAGCAGGATCAGACTATGTTCAAGCTAAGCATTTTGAACAGATAGACAAAAACTGAGAAATTAATATCTATGTTTCAAAGTCTGGGTCTGGGATGATTTAGGATATTATTTTATTCTCAGTCAGCTTCTAGACCTAAACCATGAAGAGAAATGGCAGATAAGGGTGAGGAAACATCATGTATCCACAAGAACAACTTTGATCAAAGACCTGAACTTGCAAAAAAAGGAAAAAATATAATCCCCAAACTGTGAAGACTCAGAAACCGAATCTATTTAAGGACAGAACTGTTTAAAGACCTGAAATCTGCTTTGTCTGCATTGAGCCCAGAGCCGGCCTTGGGTTGGATTACCTCCAGAAGTCCCTTCCAGCCCGGATTATTTTACAATTCTTTGTCTCTCTGGCCTGTTTAACAGGAGGCACAGAGAGGTACACGTTGCCCTGGGCCTGTGCCAGATGGACTCAGAGGGATTGCAGCTCCGCTGGCCGTGCCTCGCGCTATGGTACAGTTTGGCACACAGAAATGTCCCTTTTGGGGGCCGTGCTGCCTGGCAAGGATGCGGCCAGGGTTTGGATTCTCATCCTGCCACGGGTGCTTTGCGAGTGAACCACTGAACTGATGCTCAGGAGGAGCCTTGCATGCAGTTTAATCTTCCTTTCCTTGGGAATTAAGTATGGTGAGTTGTGTTTCAACTGCCACTGTGGTCACCTACCTGGCTATCACATCTGCTTTGGAAGATGTGGCTAAGATGAAATTATTTCCCTTTTTCAGTCTTCTGGTCAAAATTGTTTAAACCAGGCCTTGGTTTTTAATGACACTCTATGTTCATTAGAACAATGTCTAAATCTGTTTGAAACGTGTTCAGTAGTAGTCCTCTCTGCATTGCTTGGTGCCTAGCAACCACCATCAGGGCCAGTATTTTCATCCACTCTCCCTTTGAAGTGTTTTCAGTTTCTTGTAGCTAGGGTATGAAATAAAAACAGCCTGAGAGACACTCACCTCTGTATGTAATGGCAATAGCTGATTTTATGTACTTCAGGGCAAGCTTCCTGTGGTAGGCAGCCCTCCAAATCGTTCTTTACTATTCTAATATTATGATTTGGACTCCTCGAATTTAATCACTTGGAAACCCTTCCCAGGCTTGTAGTGGAAAGATGCAAGAATTTGTGTGCTCTGTGTCACTTAAAAAAAAAAAAAAATCACAGGTCATCTACAGGGAGGAAAAGAAATAAAAAACTAGTCCAAAAGAATCGCTTTCCCAAAGTTGCTTTTCATATGTGTTAGCAAGAGGAAACGAGTGCTTTCTAAATAAGCAGACAGCTTGCAGATGCAAAGAGTTTTTCATCTTTGTGCTGTTCAGACAATAATCCTATTTTCTCAATATTAATAACTGCAGTGGCTTTAGGGGGAAATCCACTCTTGCAGCAGATGTTAAACCAAAACTGCACACCTGGGCCTTATGTGCAGACTACTTGCTTTCTTCGCCAGGTTTCAGTTGGAAGGTGCATTGTTCCAGTACCATGTTTTTTTTTTTTTTTTACTCTGTGAGGAAGGATATTGTGCCTGCATTACTCAAACAGCATTGTGAGACTTGTAAATGTATTTGCAAGTGCCATTTGTCCGTTGCATAGGGCTGCTTTCCCTTGTCCTGGCTTAGTGTGATTATTTCTCTTGGCAGTAAAGTAAAAGAAGGAAATAAGGATTTTGCTTTCTTCTAAATCAAATAGCTTTAAAGAGGCCCGTCTGCATTGAGAGCTGCAGCATTTCGTTTCTTTACGGTGTAAGAGCTCAGCCAGAGCTTGTAGTTCACAGAGGTTCTGCAGAGGCAGCTCAGGCCACGCTGCAGAGCTCGCAGTTCACTTGCACAATAGCAGTACTTGCTCTAATGAAAACACAATTAAAACCAGGCAGGAGCCTCAGGACTCCTACTATAAGTTATTTAATTACAGCTCATGGATGGCCAGTGAGATGAGATCATTTCTGCCCATATGAGGCTCCTCCTATAGTGATGAGTTATTTGTGAGGATGAAACAGTTTACAATAAAATATCCCAAACAAACAGCAGCCTTAGAGCTAGATCCTCGGACTGTGTAAACTGGTGTAACCACACAGATTTCAATGAGACTGGCTTATAACTGTTTGAAAACAGGGTTTTCATGTTAAAAACCAGCTTAACTGTGGTGAGCGTGGGGAACAACCAGCAACTACAAGCTCTTCTTCCCTGGGCATTTCCTTTTTTCACTGCTTTCCTGCAGTCTTTCCACCTACGTAGTCGTCTTTCTTCTCTAACTGTCACACCAAGGAACAAAATCTATTTGTGCCGTTACAATGCATTTTGGGAGACTGTCCTGAGGCCCTGGTTGCTGTAGCACAAACATAAACTAAGGGTGTGTTACTTGAGTCACACGAAGTTGGCTGTTTGAGTGAGAAAAGATGATCTGCAAACATTCTTGCAGATGGTGGCTGACCTTTGCCTGATGGAGGTTTGGGGTTTCTTGTGTGGTTACCTCACTTTGCTGAAGCATTGCACTCCAAACTGGGGTTCGGGATTTCTTTCAAACAAATTTAATGCTTACAGCTGTGAAATCAATTGTTCTGGATTAAAGTCTGGCTCTCTTATCCAGTGAGAAATACATGTCTGTTTTCTCTTGCTAAGCCAAGGGTTGTTCTGTGTCTTATGCACAGCCACTGTACTGCCAGGATGTATTTGTAATTCATTTTCTCACATTCACAGTCACATTCCAGGTAAAATTTTAAAATACTACATTTGTCATGTTGATTTATTTCCTTTGAAGTACCAGTTCTGTTTCAGAAGCACCTTCAGATGTTAAAAACATTGCTATGTATTGCATGTTATATAACATAGGTAGTGATGTTCATTAATTTGGCTGTAAACCTTAGTTTTGGAATGTCCTACTGTCCTAGATTTGGTTGGAGGGGAGAAAGAATTTAAGAACAGAGGGATTGGTTATTCCTTTTTTCCTGGTTCTGTCATCTTTGGGCTCCTCAGTGCATGAGGAGAAAGAAGATGAGGAACATGATCACCAGGGTGTTCTTGTTAAAATATGTGGAAGGAAGGTGGTTAAATTTGTCCAAGATGGCATTATCATATTTACCATCATGTTGCTCATTTATGCCAGATCTTCACTTGAGTCATCCAGATTCTTGTGGTAGCCTGTTTACACAGAGATGGAGGAAGCAAGGCAGTGGGTGAGTTTTTTTTGATAGAAGCCTCATTTTTAAGACAGAAATCCCAGCAGTTACGTCCTCTAATTCAGATCCAGTCATATAATTGCATAAATCAGTCTGGAATGTCTGCATGTGTCACAATAGTCACTTTTTATAGCAGTGTACACTACCAGTTCCTGCAGGAAAAGCTAGTTAGTCTCAGAGAGTAATTTATAGTTTATATTTAAGATGAGAAAGCGCAGAACCTGAAACAGCCACTGGCAGCTCAGTGTCCAGGGCCCTCACTCGATGCAGTGATTCAGATTCAAGTCTTCAAGCAGCTCAGCAGCTTCAAGTAGTGGCTTCTCTACCCAGCAAATGCCCTGACCACCAGGCTACAGAATCGTTCCTGGCTTTTTTCCTGCCAGATATATTCTTGGTGAGCTTAATTATAGTGTGGACCAAGTGAGGGGAGCTGAATCCATGTCCGCAGTTAGGACAACTGCTAGAGATGTATGAAAGAGATTCAAGCCTGGTCTGCAGTGAGTCAACTATTTATACATAATGAGATCTTTCCAACAGGAAACTTTGGGAGGCAATAATTCTCTATCTATTTGCTAAGACATTCTCTTAAAAAATTAAGATTCACCTCCTTAAATAAGTGGAGTAAAGATCTGTACTGGAATTTCCCAAAACCCCAAGATAGATACCATAGTCAGCTGCAGAGATTCTACTTAATGCAATGGGCAAGGGCTCTGTTTTTCCTTCTAGGCTCCAGAATACCCTCATCTGTAAGAAAAATTAGTTACCAGCTCTTGCAATAGGAATCTAGCGACCTGTTTCATGCTTAGGTTCAGTTGTCTGGGTCTAGATGGGGTGTTACATAGTGCTTCAGTGCTGAAAATGATAGGTGGCTTCACTCCATTTTATGTGTACATTCTTTTGCTGCTGTTTCTTTGTGACCCTCTGTGGACAAAGGATGTCCATCTATGTACCAAATTACTTGTAGCTGACTTCTCTGCAGTTCCCCATGTAAATGGTCAGAAAGAATTACGAAAGCCAGTAATAAAGCAACACCATTTGCGTTATTAAACAGCCTTTGTTGTTTTGCAATGTCTCAAGTGCAACAGGAAAAAATTTGGAAAAAGGCCCGTGCATGTTTCACCGTGATGTTTCAATTACTTTAACCCTTATTCAGTGAACTATACTAAACAAAGTGCTTAAAAGCCTTATAAATTGTCACAAAAATTGTAAGCAGCCTTTCTGAACCCAAAGCAGGCTAATGAGAAACGCCGATTTAAAGGAACCGAATAACTTTGGCTGAAATTAGAAAGGAGACAAGAGAATATCTGACTTGCTTCACTAGCTTGTGTGAAATGAATTGGTGGCCCCAGTCCAGTTTCTAGTAAATGTTTCTCTGCTACAGTAATAGTCTCTCTATAAATCATCAGTAGTGCCCACATCAGAAAAGTCACCACTGGTATTTGACCATAATTGGCTCAGTGATCGTCCTCAATGCCTTTCAAAGGAGTTCTGCTTTGGCAATGCGAAAAAGCACTGGCAAGGAATATGGAGGGTGGGGAGGGAGAGGGAAGGGAATGTTTGGTGATGTTGGTGCAGATGTTCTTTAGGTGAACTCTCTCGATTTTTAATTCTGTAAAAGTTTCCTTTATGTCCAAACTAAAATTCAATGAAAATGAAGAGGAGTGGCATGAAGAAAGGTATTGAACTGTACAGTCCTGATTTCCTTCTGTTCTCATGACTGGCGTTTCAGTTATTCTTATGCTGCTGCCTTTCCAGTGGCGTGGACAATAGTGTCAGTAGTAATTCTATTTTTGGGTGTTCACAGAAAATGTATTCTGCAGTTCTTTACTTTGTTCTAATGCTCACTGGTGTTTTCTTTACCTTTAATCCAGTAAACCTGTTTTATACTCTCAGATTTGTTCTGAGCTGGGTGCTACTTTAAGTTTTCCTTATGGGCCATACTGTCTTGCCTGCTGTCTCACTGTTTGTCCTAGGGAATCTCCACAATATGTGCCCCTTAATGGGAGCTAGTAAGGTGTGCTTGGCCAAGCTGCCAGTTTGTCAGCATAAAAACCTCTTCAGAGTCTTAAAAATCTGAAACCTGTGTCACAGCTTTGGTTTAAGATCCACAGGACTGCATTATTAGAGCACATAGGACAGCCATCACAAATAGGTGAATCAGCTCAGATAAAATTAGAACTGACTCTGTCTTTACCAAGTCCTTGAACTAAACCTAGATCAGATTACTTTTGAAGTAACTGTGAAGTCTCTCACATATTTTTAATTGGAATCGCTCAGTCAGGACTCTGATATTTCCATTTTATTAAAGTTAATCCACTTCTGTTCACTTCTATGAAGTCTGTACTTCCTTGTTCTAGTGAAGGCCTTTTGTTCAAGATCTGCACCATGGAAGGGTAACTTCCATCCAGGCCAGACTTGGGAGGGACCAGAAACTTCCCCATGGAAAAATAATATTGAACCAACCAAATACAGCAAAGCAAGGAACATGAATTCCCACATCTGCTCTTGCCAGACTTCCTCTGTGTTAAAAGACCAAAAAGGTTTGGTAAAGGTTTGTGAAATCAGCCATTTGGTGTGCTTACCAGAACCTCAGGTCTCCAATAGTTTGACTGTCACTGTTCAGAGCTAAAAAGGCTTTCCTTGACTGAGAGTACAATGCATATCTAACAGCCAGTCTCTTCCATAGTGTGCTCCAGACACAGCAGTGTGCTATTAGCATTAGCAGGCAGTTCTCTTAAAGGTCAGATGAAGTCAGAGAAGCATATTCCTCAGTGATAATAAAATAAAGCCAAAGCTGACACTTCAGTAATGACAAGGAAAACGCAGACTGTTTTTGTGTGCATGCATGCACAGGCACCTGAGTCAGAAAGTCAGTCTCTGCTTTCTTTTACACCACCACAATAACTCCATAAGGAGTAGGTTCCACATAGAAACATAATATTGGCACTTGTAATGAGAATGTTTTTTTGTTTTCTTGAAACATTAATTAATAAACATCAGAGAGCTACATGCTGTGGCTAGGAAACTGTGGCCTGTGCCGGTTGCATTTGTATCTTTTTTGCTTATGACAGATTAAAATAATAGAATCATGGGGAGATATCTGAAGACTAATTCATTAGGAAGGATAAAATCATGGCACTTCTTGTTTTACCTCATCCTACTTTATTTCCATATGCTTTTCAAGGCAATTAGTAAGGCTTTGGTGTGGCGTGACAGACAATGGTGGGAATGTTACTTTGATTAGGTTATTTCAGTATTTACTCTACAAACATATTTAGTCTAATTGGGGCAGTCAGGTAAAAAATCAGAACAAGCAGAAATAAACGAATGGCCCAAAGGCACTGCCTCTGCAGCAAGTAATTCACGGTTGGATTTTGAAAGGCTGTTTCCTTATTCAGCACTGCTGATGACAAGTCCACATTGAAGTAAACCACAGCAGTCTAACTCAGTCATGTCTGCTGGGTTATACTGCAGCCCATAGTCTGGGTATGAGTTGAAAACCATGCGAGTCTCCTGCAACGTAGAAAAATGTAGCCCAGGAGGTGCACAGAACTGGGCGTGGATTGTATACCAGCTGTACAGAAGCATCAGTGGAGCAGTGACGCCTTTTCTTGGTCTTAAAATTAAGAGAGCTGAACACAGTTAAGAGGGGAAAAAGGTTTTACCTCGGTATTTATTGAAGGACCCTCAGGTGTGCCGAAATGCACATCGAAATGCACCCCGAAATGCCCCCCGGAGAAATGGCCCCCCACGATGTTATGGGTGTGCAATTAGAGGCCTTGCTAATTAGCACATCTATCAAAGATTGCCCAGGGAGGGACTCCAGCGAGACCCCTCAGCGAGGAACCTTCCCCTGGCTGGGCCTGGCTTTGTTTACAGAATGTGTTCTGGAGAGGCCCTCGGGGTCTGGGGTTTCCAGGGTGTTTGGGCTCTTGGCTTAACGGGATATTGGGTCTGAGGGAAGTTATCAAACTTTAAGAATTATAACTGTGTGGGCTAAAAGCACTGAGAATACATAAAAGCGTATTAAAAGGAGTATAAAAGAAAAAGCAAAAAATGATCATGGCATCAGGAGAAGTAATCACATGTGTCGCTTCCTAGGCTGCAGGTGGGTCAGCAGCTGTGTGCCCATCGACTGGTTAAAAAACAGAAAAGCAATCAGCTCGGGTTGTTGTGACCCAAGTGCAGGATCCAGCAGTTGGTTTTGTTGGAGATCTGTTCTTCCTTCCACTCCCCATCTAACATATTTGCATAATCCTCTTCAGAAACTAAAGCTGCTTCCTTATGAGGCTTATCTATGGAAACTGTGGGAATTTCTATAACATGGACGATAAAATATATTCTCTGCAGAAAGGTAGCTGCCAGCATCATGTTTGTTGGTCATTTCCAAAGTCAAGAATAAAGCGACTTATTGCATACAAGAAAACCATCAACAGTAAAAAGTAAAACTTCTAGCAAAGCTGAAAAGACATTTGGCGTAAGTCCTGTGAATGTAAATCATCCCTATCTTTCGGTGCAGGTGTCTCTTACGTCACATACTTGCTTGTAGTTTCAAACTCATGATCTTCTGGCTGCTGCACTTACATATCTCCCATTTGAACCACAATGTGGAGATGAATGTTCTGCTCCTCTTCCTGGTATAGATACAAATGGCTGAATGAGACAAAAGTACAGAAGCTCTCCTTCGAAATTGCACTGGCGTCCCTCCTCTTTCAGGACTCTGAGGTGTGTGAGAGGATGGAAGCTCACAGAAAACCTTAGAAGGGCTGGAAATATGTGCAGGCCTGAGTGGTGACCGGCCAGGGGGAGGTGGTCACGCAATGTAAGATGTGCTTTGAAAACGGACCTGGCAAAAGAGCAGCAGGCGGATCTCTGTGAAGCATCATCACAGTAGTGTGATAACTTCAGCCTGTACTCCTGAGAGTTGTAGGATGCTTCTGTCCTTAACCTGGAAAGGCTGACCTTGGAGACAAAGTCACAGAATAAATTAGGTTACTGGGGACTTCTCAGGGTCATCTGCTCTAAGCCACCACTCAAATTAGAGCTAGCTTTGAGGTTACAGTGAACTTATTGTTCAGTGCCCTGCCCAGGTGAGTTTGGATCGTCTTTAAGGATGGATATTCCACAGCTTGCCAGTTTGACCACATCTGTGATGAAGTGCTTTTGCTAATATGCCATCGGAAATGCTGTGGTAAGGTTTTCTATATATAAATAAAGCCTGGTCTGAATTACATCCTGCCATCACAGAAAGCAGATATAGATGCAGTTGGAAACTGCAAGTTATTTAATAATTCAGAACACTTCAATACAATTTTTTTAAAATTCCATTCTAATTTTATTTTTGGTGGCAAACTGAATTTGCAAAAGTAGAGGAAATGCTTCCATTCTCAATAATTTTGAGGCATATAACATTGGGAGACAAAACAAATGAGGACTCTGAACTCTTAGGGACTAGATAGCTTTTTCTATCATACTTCAGTCTTCAGCATTTGTGTGTTTCTTTGGGATACTAAAATGGAAGGTATTGTTTCTTAAAGACAACTTTGGTTCTTTTTCATTAGCATGAGTCCTTTATGAACATATAAGGTCATGAGATTCCAAAATTGCACTAAAAAGATGAACAAAATCCAAAACATTTAGATGTAATATTTCTATGCTAATATACACCTGTGAAAATCATACTGTTTTCTGCAGCAACAAAGCCTATGTATAGAGAAAATCACTATCTAAATATCTTTTCAATGCTCCAGGAATTAGATATCTGTATATTTAACTCTGTTATGTAGGCAGTGGAGAACTAGAAATCAAATTTTCAATTTTTTATTTCAGATTATACCTATTTATTTGGTTTGTACTGAAGATTTGAGAGGAATGTGTAATTTTCAGTTGCAATCACATATAGGTAAAAGAAATGCTAGAAACTGTTTTTTTTTTTTTTTTTTTGGATGGTCTTCTAACAACACAGCGTGGCATCTGCCATTTTCTGGTGTAAATATCATTACATATATGTAGATATTTCTTCTGTGGTTTTGCTTTCTTCAATGAGACTCTTCTAACCAAACAGCTTTCTTCTCATATTTGCACCAGCTCCTTGATTTGACCTTGGTTCACCTGTACTACTCCCTAACCTGACTTAATTTTGCTAAGATGTGCCTGCACACTTTGCCCTTTGTTTGGGGAACTAAATATTCACTTCTGGTTAGTTTTATTTTAGTTCAGACCCACCACTGTTCTTGGATGTGGTGTCCACGTCCAGACCATGCTGGTCTCCTTTCTGTAAACCTTCTGAGTAGCAACAGTTTTTGTTTCCTCGGAATGGAACTGATGCTTGTTGTTCAAGTGGTCCTGAAAGGGAGAACATTACGATGCTAAGTATCATTGCTTTAGGAATGAAGATGGAACAAATAGTGCGAAATAGAATATCTGAGATGATGGCATTTCAGTCATGTGAGGCAAGCTATTTCATAGTTAGGAATGGGCTCATAATCTTCAGCATAAATACATTCACAGCTTGAATATTCCTAGATCTTCCATCATTTCTGTCAGCTTCTTAAATCTCATTAGAGGCTGGTATAGATGTGTCCTGGAAAATCAGGGAGCATGTATATCATATCTAAACCTGCTGGAATAGGAAGCATAATTAGAATGTTTTAACATGTTTGTAGTTGCCAGTACATCATCAATCAGAGATTTAGCCGGAGTCTGCGGCCAGTAGATATGGATATGTGAAAGAGACCCAACAAAGTACTTTTTAGTGGTTTCGTCTTTTGTGATTTTTTTTTTTTTTTGAGTAGGCAATGAAGAAAACATGAAGACATTTCAAAAATCTGATCTGGAAATGTAAATTTTATCTTTCTTCAAGGTCTGACATTGAGTTGGGGAGCAGTCCTATTTCATGTAATCAAATGAGCATTTGGGAGTTTTTTGTTTCCCATGATGGAAATTCCCTGAATACTAACATGTTTTGTTAAATATATTATCTATTGTTATTGACTTTGAGTAATAAAATTAATAATGTACTGATGGAAGTTGCTGGTCACTAAAGTCATAGGTATTATACTGCTAAAGAATATTTGATATATGAGAACAACTTGATGATTAGACCAAAGTAGTAAAAATCAAATGTAGTCTTGTAGCCCAAAACGCCTTCAGGAACTAACAAGAAGAAATGTTGGTAGCATCTGGAAAAGCATGTTTGGGAAAAAACTGAGGCGGTTATAGTTTGACTAGAGGGTGAGTGTGAATTTCCAGTGCAGCTTAGCTGAGAAGGAGGTTAATATGTTCCTTGTGTCGAGAGAAGTCCAATAGATTGAAAGAGGTGATAACCCTGTTGTACATGGTACTCCACAGCTGATGGTCATTGATGTTAGATGTGAATGAACCCAGAGGTGGGGAAATTCATGACAGAAGGAGTGCGAGAATGAAAACCATTATCTCTCAAGCTGATTGCAGTAGCTTCACTAGCCCTGCTCACAAAACAAAGCTGAAGAGGAGGTGCAGTTACTGCCTACAGGTTCTCAGGGAATAAATATTGCACAGAAAAATACTGTGTTTAAAGAATAATTTAGTGGTTTATAGCATTGCTGGGGAAATAGTTTATCGTACTGTTAAGCCTCATTTTAAATTTACATTTATTTTATATAGAAAAAATAGCATTTTTTCTTCATTCCTTACTACAGCCCAAACAACCCCTGCATATTTTGAAGCAGAGAAGGTAATCACTCAGAGATATGAATAGCAGTCCACAGATGCAAGTTCAAGTTATGCTTTTGGGCAAGGTCCTTGCTACAAGTCTTGGTGCTAAGGGAACGCTGGATGTTGAGCTGAGTAAAGGTTAAGCGTGTTGGTGAAGTAAAAGGAGCTTGGGTGTATGAGTGCTGGGGAATGTTACGTACAAACACTGAGAAATTTACATTATTTCCACAGCCTGTCCATGTTAAATTGGTGTCCATGTTTCCCTTTAGAGCAGCAGAAAGACCGATAGTGTAACATCATACACCTGGAGTGTCCCACTCAAATATTGGAGACAGCACCACTGCTTTGGTTTTTTACCCTGATAGAGTCCAAAATCCATTGCATCTGCAACTGTGACTTGAAGCAGAGTTTTCTGCTTTCTTAGGAGTTGGAATAAATGGAATATTGGTCACAACTGAAGTAAGCTCATCATCTCACAGGTGCTGGAGATTTATAGGTTTCCACAAAAACAGCTTGAATATGTCCTCCAGTATCTCTTTCCCTGCAGGCAATGAAAGGATTCCTGAGGTGCGAATATTCCAAGGTCACTTTGAAAGTTTGTGAGGCTTTCCTGGTCCTTTCCTGTTCACATTTGTTCATGGACAAATATGGCCATAGTTTAACACCAGGAACAACAAAGAAAATCTAAACTTAGCAAAATACTGACAAATGCTTACTTTTGGAAGTCTGTTTTTTCATAAGGGTCTGCAAATCCCGTAAAAATGATTGCATAACAACTGTAAATAGGGCTGGTAAGGACTGCTTTTTTTTTTTTTTTTTTTCATCTAAATGATTCCATCTGAAAATGAGTTCACTGAAAAGAAAGCTTTTGTAGGAACCTAGTGTTTTTGACAGAACTTAAATCAGAAGGGGTTCCGAAATCTTGGATGGGATTCCTGGCTAACAGCACTTCCAGCATGGCCAGTGTTCTGGCTGATGAAGCATTGATTTGGGACACAGGAAACAGGGGTTTGAGTTCTCTTCTGATTCCTCCTGGGAATCTGGGACTGGCCTTCAGCTGGAATGGTTTGATTGCTGGAAAAGTGTAGCTTTGTTCATTGCAGTGAGCAGGTGAAACTTGGTTTTCCTCATCCCACAAGAGACTGTTAAAGAGTGAGGACTACATTTTTCTCTCCCTGTTACTACATATTCATACAAAACAGGATTATTACATCAGGAGGAAGTGGAAGAGAGCAGCTGTGGCTGAGTGTTCAGCTGAGTTTAGGCTGTCTAGGATTAAAAGCTTTCTTGTCCTGGCTGTGGGAAGGGGCTTTAAGATTCCACATTCTACATGTCAGAGGCATTCTCTGCCATGTACCTAGGTGGATTTTTACAATACAGCACTAGGATTCCTTTTAAATTAAAAAAATATGAAGTATTTTGCATTTTTGTGGCAAACAGTTTTCCAAATCTTAAAAACCTTATGTGGGAGGAAAGAGATTTTATAAAATTTCTGTCGTTCTTTACAGATGAAGTGTTGCTTCTTGAGGAAGGAATATTTCCCTCTTGAGTCAGCAACTGCTCTGCGTGGAGTCTGTAGGGACAATTAGTGGTCCACATGTCAGAGTTTGCAAGTCACTGCTTTCAGTACTGGTCACTGTAGAGCTCTTACAGCTGGAGAATGTAACAAGGGTGGAGAGCAGAACTAGCCAGAAAACAGTTATGTACCTGAAACAACAGAAATTAAAGCATGTAATATTTAATAATTAAAGCATGTATCAGAGGCTGTTAAAATAACACATTTTTCAGAAACCATGTAACAATTTAAACCCCTGAAATGATGAAAATAGAAGAGTATTTTCATCTATTGCAGTTCATCTCTTTTGCATTTGATGTATATACAACAGAAATTTAAGAATGAGGTTGTGGACTGTTTTGCAAGAAAGGGCATAAAATGTTATGGCCTTTTTGTGTGGTTTCATTCAACAGCTGAGGTGCACTATATGCAATCAAATGGGTCAGTGCTGCATGTTCAGTCTGTTGAAATAGGAGACACTTGTTTGGAAGAGGGACCAGTGTATTTATTTTTAACACTTTGCAGAAAAATTTGGTAGAAAACTGACAGTATTCTTAATTGAGTATTTATTAATTTTGTAGGGAATTATTAATCAAAGTGTTTAAAGGCAAAAACTCATAGAAACCAAATGCTCAATCATGTTTAGGTTGGAAAAATCCCATCAAAGATATTGCAGCAGCATTTCAGTCTTTTTAAAACCTTTCCTTCTGCCACCCCTTTATGAACTGCCTTAATGACTAGAATGGAATATTTTTCAGGCAAGTTTGCCCTGATTTCTCCTGTGTGCTCTTAGATACCTTTCTTCTATAAAGAAGGTGAAATTCACATCTTGTTAGAAGGACCAATACAAGGCTGCACTTTGTTTTCCAGTGTTGAAAAAACCAAATAGAAGATTTTTTGTACAGGAGGGAAGTGGGAGTGAGACTGAATAGGGAAATAGAAACTAGAATCATAGAATCCTCAAATAAGTTAGGCTGGAAAAGAACTTTAAGATGAGTAAGTCCAGCCACTAATGCAGCACTGAGAAGGCCACCACTAAGCCATGTCCCAAAGTGCCACCTCTATGCACCTTTTAAATCCCTGCAGGGATGGTGACTCAAAAACTGCCCCGGGCAGCCTGTTCTGGGGCTTGACAACACTTTGGGGAAAGAAACTCTTCCTAATATCCAATCTAAAGCTCTTGTGGCACAACTTCAGGCCATTTGATCTCATTCTGTCACTTGTTACTTGGGAGAAGAGACTGACCCCCACCTCACCACCACCTCCTTTCACGTCTTCCTAGGGAGCAGAGAGGTCTCCCCTCAGGCTCTTTTCTCGAGGCTTAATAACCTGGAGTGGGAGTGACACACTGTGTGACCTTGTGCAAAACAACTTGCAATTTCTCCTAACGCTGTATGAAGCTCTAGCTGAGCTGGCCAAAGAAAAAAGCGTAATATGACAAGAAAAGTTATACTGAGATCATGTTAGTTACAGCAATCCGAGATGAGTTTTGTGACAAAAGAAAGAATAACACCACGAATGACAGCTCTTTGAACTGTGTTTTTACATAGGTTCTTGATGAAAAAAGTATGTGATAGCACTTTCTGTCAGTCTCCTGCTAATAAGGTTCGAGTTTGTTGGCAAATTTTAATCAAAATTAGCATGTAGACAGAAATCTTGGACGTGTTGAGTTCCTAAAACAATTATCAAAAAGCATGGCTAATTAAAGCAAGGAAAACTTGTTAATGGCCCCACAGACAATGGCAGAGAAAACTCGGCCATTATGCCTGGAGTTTGGCAGGAGCCAGTCAGGCAGAAGCACAAGGGTACAAGTCAAGCAACCAACATGGAATCACAGAATAAACCAGCTTGGAAAAGACCTTTAAGATCATCTAGTCCAACCTACAACCTAACACCTCCTCATCAACTAAACCACGGCACTGCATGCCACCTCCAGTCATCAGTAGAGAGCAGGCACAGCTTTGGGCAAACTCGTGCTCTGCCTTGCCCAAACAAGACAGGTCAACGCGTTTTGGGGCAAATGAGGAACGCTGCTGCCAGGAGATGGGGTAAAGGAACATAATGAACAATATGGAGTATTAATGCAAATGTGGGGATGAGCAGAAAGTCTTTTGCAGGCAGCTGTTATTGCAGGTATCTGGGGAAGCCTGGAAATCTAATGGAAGCATGACAGGAAACATGGGGTGAGCTGCGCTTCTTATCATGAAAGTAGAGGAGGCAGAAGCCATGGTGTAAATCTGCTGCAACAGCCTAAGGAGCCATTTTTTCCCTATGATTTTGCAGTGTGTGTTTGTGCACTGTTCTTCCTTTTAGGTGGAGCTGAATCTGTTTGAGGTTTGGTGCTTGCATCTCTGCGTAAGGGTCCTCATCCCAAAGATAGATTTGAATTGTAAAAGTTTTACTTCAAATATTGTGTGTATTTGAAGACTCCATTATTGAGAAAGAAAATAATTGTTAGGTTTAATTTGACTCTGTCTTGGTTGTCACATTGAAGCTTTCTTTGAATATTGTAAATTAGAGATTTGTGCTATGTCAGAGACCTTTCAAAAGAGTCAGAAATATCCATACTCAAGAACCTCACGTTCTTTGGATGCTGATCAACATCTCTGTTTTTCCTTTGTGTCTCTTAGCAGTTGAAGCAAAAAGGATGTGTCGTGCTACCTTTCTTTTCTTTTTTCTAGTCATTGGGGCTGTGTTTGGAAGTCGGTGTTTAATTTATCATTTGGTGTTGGTTTGTTCCTCACTCAAAGTCATAACTAAAGCTGATTAAATCTTTCCTTTTCTTTGCAAGAAATAAGATGCTTCAGTTTTGATGTCAATTACATAAAATCTCAGTCAGAATTTCAGCAAAACAGGTACGGATTAGTATAAATTAGTGCATGCACGAGGCATGGGAGGTAAGTGATCAAGTCCTTCATTTCACCAAAAAACAAAAGAGATCAAAACTTCAAATAGGTTCACTATGTAAATTTGTTGTTTTCCTGCCAGTCTTTCCAATATTCCATATGGATAAGTTTATTGTTTGAAGGTGATGATCCTCTTTCAATGAGATGGGCTAGAATAATTAAAAAGTAATAAACTGGAGAAAATATAGATCGCTTTCCAATCTTAGCCTTTCGGATGGTGTATCTGGTTTTCAAAATGCCTATCAAAATGTCATCCCTATCTGAGTTGTTTTGAGGAAAAAACTCAACAGTGGTGGACTGCTGTGGGAGTTGTGAAGAAATGAGGTTGGAGCAGTAGAGTGGAGGAGCAGGCATGAGGCTGACTGGAAGCTGACAGGTCTCCTGGTCTCTCTTAGGAAGCAATTCTCAGGAAAGTGGTGCACAACTACTGCGGTGGAGCACAGGATGATTTCTAGCCTGCTTTCCAGAGCTTCCCAGGAGGTGGGATGTGGTGATCACTCCTGAAGGACAAAGTTCCGTTCAGTTCTCCTGGGCATCTCTGAGGGAAAGCCACCCTTCCAAGGGGCACATTAAATGATTGATGTGAATCTGAAGGTACCTGCTGGTGTTTTGCATGTTCATTATGCCCACTTTCTGCCTTCATAACTGACTCAGACCTCAAAACTTGAAAGACTCCTGAAATGGCAGTTCTTCTCAAAATGTGACTTTGTTCAAAAAGAAAAAAGGTGTGATAGGTTGTCATGTTTCTTTCTCGATAACTTCAGATCAAATATATTTAGATTACAGATATTTTTGCTGTCTTTGCAGACTTAGCAAAGAAAGACAAGCCTGATTCCTTCCTACTTTGTGCATCATCACCAATAATATTCTGCAGCATAACTTGACTCTCAATGAAACTTATGCAAGCCCGTGGTTTTACAGGTGCCATAAACTTCCAAATCTGCCTCTTCAATGGAAACTTATAAATTGATACATAAGCCAAAAATGAACCTGTCTGACTTTGATCAACATGTTTTTTCCTCATTGATAGGAAGAAGAAGAGGAACTTAAAGCAGCACCTAAGGCAATTAGGTATAAAAAAGTTGTGTAGCTACTGTTCATGTTGATGGAATTATTTTTATGGGTTACTTTGTAGAAGAGAAACCATAAAGAGATTTGTGAATTCTTAAGTATATTTGAGTCAATTATAAGTTTTTAGTGTATATTAGCTGCAACTTAGTGATTTTAGGGAAAATTTTAGTCTAAGTTTTAGGTTTTACTAGAGTTAAACTGGCAAAAAAAAAAAATTGTTCCCGGAAAAATGTATATATGTTCATTTTAGGTGTGTATTTTTGACTCAGAAATTTTGCAACTCTTACCCAGTCAAGGGACAAGAGTAGAGAATCCTGTAACTACTGAATTAACTACAACTGACCAAAACCGCAGGTGAGTCTAGTGAAGGGAAAGGATAAATATTTTTTTCTGCTATACATTTGGAAGAAAACAGTACTTTCCCAGATGACAAACCACTTCTATATTGATACATACGCCTTTACCTTGCAATTAGGGTGAAGTTTTCTCAAACTGAACAATGGTCCAGTGGAACTGGGGAGATGAGATCTAGTGCTGCACTGCAATAAGATCTATGTTCTTTTTGGCTACAGGTCTTATCAGCAGTTTTTCTTTACTGTGTAATCTCTAAATTTTGGATTAATAGAGAGGTTTTTGTATCTTACACAACACGCTTCCTGCTGTGGGACTCCACTCAGGTGCATTTCCCTGCTCCTCTCATTTGTTATTTGATCAAAAAGCTTTTATTTCTATGCTTCAAGGAAATGAGTCACATTGTGAGAGCTTTTTCGTTGTATTTCACGGGATAACTGTTGTTCTAACTATAAAATATAATGTAGATATGAAAGAAAAAAGAAGGAAAAAGAGAATAAGTATGAAATTATTCTAGAGGCTAGAGGAAGAGACATATATGAAACTTTTTGAATTTAAATTCTATGTTAATACCAATATTCTAGAGGTAAATTAATAATCACTTTTTCTTGAGTGTATTTAATTTAGCTGATGCTCCTGGGCTTTAACTCTATTCCCCTGAAGATTCATGTGAATGTATGACAGTTATTTGTGTAAAATATCAGGTTTCCTCTTCTACAGGAAATTTCAAAATTCAAGCAGAAAATAATTTCAAGTTGGAATATAAATTTAACATTTTTGAATTAAAATTCAAAATACAGCAATCAATTTGGTGGTATCAAAACATTTTGATTAATTTTGCTTCCACTTTTTAATAGTACTACCTCACTAAGTATAATATGTATTATTTTTACATTTACAATTAATAGTTTAGTGTGAGAGTAGTTTAATTGCTGTGTTCAACACCTGGAAGTGGAAATCTTTGACAATGTTCTGTCAAAAACTTATTTGATATCAACATGGTGCAAAAAATTGCAATTTTATAAAAGTTATTTTAATGTAAATTCTCTGCCATTATGGGGTTTTTTGGGGAGGGTGGGGGAAGCAGGAGGTTTGGTGGGGTTTTTTTTTAAGCATTTAAAGATGCAAAAGAAAGACTTACTATAGGTAAAAGAAGCACAGCAAAAATGAAGAAAGACAGAACACGACTTGATGATGGCTGTTTCCTTATTTTCCCTTAGTTCTGTACTGTTAAAAGTAGAAATAAGAGCTCAACTCTCCCTTCTGCTTCCTTCTGCCTCCCCCAGCCCTCCCAGCTGCCTCTGTGAGTCCGTGAGTGAGGGAATTCTGCTCCAGCAGAACCAGAAGCCCTTGCTGGGCTTTGCTCTGTCCCTCAGGCAGCGTTCAGGCCCCAGCTTGGGGCTGCTGTGGGGTTTGCCATGAAAGGCTCCTCGGGGCAGCACTGTCTCCCTGGCTGGGTTAAGCAGCCTGGAGACAAAGGGAGTCTTGAGCATGGCACAAGGAACAGAATGTCTTTATAAAGTCATCCCACTTGGTGCCCTGCTTCAGGGGAGCTGAGATCAGGCACCTCCATATATGCCAGAACTTGGCTTGGCTTGGGCCGAGCAGTCTCTAACTGTGCTTCAGAAACGAAGCCCAGAAACTCAGAGAGTTCAAAATAACTCCTTTGAACCTCACAAAACATGGCATCTCTGGAAACCATCCCTAGGATGGGTATTTGTCTCTTTCCCCAAGGGATAGAACAAGAGGGAATAATCAAGTCAGATTTGTTCAGTATTCAAGTTTGTGGCTTCCTTAAAGATTATCACCACACTTGCAAGTGCTTAGTGTTTCTAGGGGAGGTGAAGCCCATCTGGACAGAACCCAAATTCTAGCAGAGTTCTGAAATCAGCAGGGCTAACACACAGTTACATTAAGTGTTTTGTGTGCCTGCCTATGTTTGTATAAATTGATCTTATCCAATACTCAGCCGGTCTAAATGTATAAAGTTCAGTGATGGGTGCCAGAACAAAAGGAAGAGGATAAGAATGATTCTTATAACTTGAAGAGGCATTTTGATTTTCAGTCCTTTCTTAAAACAAACAGTCATTAGTAAGAAACCCAGCTCTCATTGTTTTAGCTTCCTTTCTATTGTTCTTGTTCATTTTTGGGAGTAATTTTCCACTCAAATTTGGCCTTTTTTTTTTTCCTTTGGTGTCTTTGTATGGTGTCTAAAAATATGTCTTTAGGATATTCTCAATAAACCCACTGCTTCTTTATGTCACTATTACAAAGGTCTTTGTGCACAGGGATGTTATTCCAGTTTCTAAAATACACCATGCTGCTATTAAGTGTTTATTGTGACATTTTCAGCTTTGCATTGATTCTAATATACACTGAAGAATGTATGTCATTCATTGAAACATAGAAAAAGAAAAAGGAAGAGTGAGGGAATCATTGTCCTTATAGTGCAATTTAGTGCTCTGTCTCTCTAAACATAGGGTCACATACAGCATAGAATTTAGGGGGAAATATTTTTCTGGGCTGAGTGCTTGAGATAGAAGAAGACTGAACGTTGTCATCAGATTATCCTGCTATTGAAACACAGGTTTTGCAACATCCAAGATGTTTTAGAAATTGCTTTTTTTGTTGCCAAGTGACTCACTTGAAGCAGCAATGTTCAAAAATTACCAAATGTTTAATTTTAACGTTTTAAGGATTGAAAGTTTACACTGTTTAAATCTGAAGTTACTTTCAATTTCTTAATTCCTTTTTCAGTTTACGTCATTACATTTTGTTTTCAGTTTACAAAAAAAATGAGAAGACAGTATTTCCTAATAGAAAGAATTAATGTTCCATCAGATTTTCTTTACTTGAAATGAAGGGGGGAAAAAAAGTAAAATTCCATTTTTTTAGTTAATCCAAAGCAATTGTTTATTTTGTACACTGAAATGGATTCAGACTCGATATTTCACTCATTGTTTAACTTTTCCTGTGAAAGGAGTCAGCCTGACAAGAAGTTTGGCCCAACCCTGCAGTATTTCTGCCATGGGCTTATCCCTTGAAACCTCTAAGGAATGGTTCTGGGGAATCCAGTAGCAGAAACGTTGGAGTCAATAACTGTAAAACACAAGTGGTTACAATTAGACTTGATTTTTGATATTTCAGTTTGCAGGGACTCTTACAGCTTTCTCTCCTTTAAACTACTTGCTTCTGGAAAGAAAGATGATGCAGATCTGTCTTTCCACGTGGCCTGGGGTAACCTGTAGTTAGATTTGGCTTTTTTCGTTTGGGTTTTTTGGGGTTTTTTTGGTTGTGTATCCATGTAGTGACTGGGAAGAAGCAGAAAAGGCCACATTTTCTCTTCTTAGTAACTTGTGTTGAAAAATTTTTCATTGCAACAGCATTTCCTTTTACGGGGATGAGCCTTTGCAACATTTGCTTTCACAAACCCTGTGGCAGTGAGTGAGACGTGGCATGTCCTGTATTCCCATCATGTCTTCAGTCCCAGGATGCCAAGGCCCTTGATGTGCTCAGTTGCGTAATCTCCTAAATTGCATTTTCTCCTATTTTGTAGGGTCCATATCCGTATGGAAGGTTTAGGGATGAAAATTAAATCCATTTTTCCCCTATCCCTTAAGTGCAGGACAGGTGATGTAAACCAGCAGAGCTGCCATGCTTTCTGACTCTGCTGATGCAGGGATTTAGAAAGGATTTAGTCTTTTATCTGTCAGTTTCTTTGAATATTCGAAACAGTTTATCTGCTTTCCTGCTTTTTCATCTCATGTTTTCATTGATTTGGAATAGCTTCCCACTGTCATGTTTTGGTTGTTTTTGTTGCTTAGAAAAACGAGCTAATTTTAAAAGGTGATCAAAGCCTGCGGAATAGAAACACCCCGTAACTGCCGAGATCTTGAGGGAAGTTTATTATTATTTTGCCTGTTACATATGAGCATCTAGGAAAAAAAACCCCTGACACCTTTATTTTTAGGCCTTGCTAATTCTTAGTCCTCTCTTAGTTGCCAGCTACCTGGCAACAGCTGATTGCCATGGCAACGGCGCTGCTGCTCCAGGCTCGGCCTGGCTGCGGGCGGCAGGCCCGAAATGGCCACTGAGGGCCACGGCTCCTGGCTCGCTCCAGAGGCTGCCGTGTGCCGGGGCCTGCTGTGTGCTGGAAGAGAGGGAAGGAAGGAACTCGTTGCCTGGTTTCAGATTTTTGTTGGGAAACAGAGATCTACTCCTGTCGAATTCGTCTTGTCTTTTGAGTTGTTATCCCGACTCTTGTTGCGCTCGTTATCTTTGTTCAGGTCACTGCTGCAGTTGCGTTGGTACCTGTTTGTGTTCCTTACTCTGCTTGCTGACAAAGCTTTTCCTTTAACTCTCTGTGAATTTTGCCCCCAGCCAGAGGCACCCAGCCCGTGCTGCTGGAGCATTTCCTGGTTACCTTCAGATGGCTCATGCCTGGTATTGCACCTTCTGCAAGACAGCAGGGGTAGTTTTGTCACGGGTGCTACAGCTTTACCTGGAACTCTAGCATCAAGGCTGTAAATCAGAGCAGAATTTTGACCATTTAATGCAATGAGGTGAAACTAGTACAACAGGAGAAAGCTATATGTCCTTCTGTAAATTAATGCTAGTTCAGATGTAAGGGGTTTTTTGGTTTTTGTGCTTATTCCACTGTCACTCAAAACATAAAATTTAGAGTTTTTGGAATCTTAGCATGAAAGTTTGCTAGAGAAATTCTTGCACAAAGACTATTCTTTCCCCTGGATGTTGGGACATGTTGCTTGGTTTGCTAACAGCTTTGGGTTGCCGCAACTTCCATGTCTTGGTTTTATCTCAGTGGAAAATAACTCAAGCCTGACTGCTCTTGCTTGCGGGGTAGATGCAAATTAGAAATGATCAACAAATTTAATTAGGAAAAGTTTTTATTGAAAGTCTTCTCAGTGTGGCTTGAGAAGGAGTGGGTGGATCCTACAGGTGAGCAATTGCTGGCAAAGCTGGTTTCCACAGCAAAGCTGGTTTCCATTCAGCATATTTCTATGGCTGTAGGATTCTCCTTAGGAATCAAGGACTGCTAAGGAGGGATGGGATCTGCCTTACCAAGTGGGCCAAAAGTAACTTTGCCAACAGGCTGGATGAGAACTTTAAACTAGGAGCCGTTGGGGAAAGGAATAATGACCAATAATCAAATGAAGAAGGGGTGCACTGAGTTTTTAAGCAAAGGGTGTAGGGTTTTGTAGACAGGAGAGAGCTCTCAATCCACAGCAAAGAAGGGGGCCCACATCAAGCCTATGCACACTATAAGGAAATGCCTACAGGACAGCATTACAGGGAAAGCTTTCATGCCTTTTCTGGGAGATGAACATGACCAGGTGCCCATCTGAAGGGTCTGTCTGCCCATACCCACAGTGTAGGGAAAAACCAGGAGCAGTTAAGGGTTTGTGTGCACTTTCAGAGCTACAGAATCATCTGAACTGCAGACATGGTGGGACAGCTCACACAACAGCAGCACAGTAATGGATGTGCACCAGCTCCTCAGGAAGGATGGGCCAGGACAGGATAGGGAGAGTTAATTTTCATGTGAGTGAGGTGGGGGAGTGCATGGAGCTCTCCCTCTGATGAGCCAAATGAGACCTTGTAGGTTAGGGAGCATTCAAACAAAATCACGTACACAAGTCCATGGGACCGGATGGGATGCACTCATGAGAGCTGAGGGAGCTGCCCTGGTCATTGTGAGACCACTTTTGATTATTTCTTAATTAGTTTTGACAGAAAGCATCAGTGTGTTATCAACATTATTCTCATACTGAATCTGAAACAACAGCACTGTACCAGCTACCAAGAAAAAAATGAGCCCTATCCCAGCCAAAACTAGGGCAAAGGTATGGCAGTAGGGGGTTCCTGCAGACTGGAGCATGCTGCAGTTTTTTCCTCTGCAGTGTGGAAATGAAATGATGTACTAGTTATAATGGAAGAAAAAGTAAATTCAAGAATGCTGTCAGACTGATAATCAGAAGCTGAATTTGTCTTGGTTTTCAAAAAATCAGAACCTACATTCAGAACACTGAACAAAAATCAGAACATTCAGAAAAATCAGAACATTGCATGTTAAAACTGAATCAGTGCTATCTACAGAAAAGCAGGCTTGTTTTTTCTGGAAGGTTTGCTGGTTTCAAAATTTGATTTTGCCCATAGAAGTTTCTGTGGGGACCAAAAGGTTGCTCTGAGTCATTCTTGTTTGAACATGATGCCTGCTGGTTTGCCATTCTTTTTGGGTTGATGTACACATAACCAAAGTGATCAATAAACAGCGTGTCATGAAGGTCTTTGATGTTGTCACCGCCTTTTTGAATGTGAAAGGCAGCTCTGAACAAAATTCCTTCGAGCAAAGAAGCAGCCTTGGCACATGTGCTAATGGTCAAACACAGAAAGGATGAAGCGGCACAGAGCAGATCCAGCACAAACGGAGATCTGGGACATCAGGCTCACTCAAAAACATTTGCAAGGACAAATTCCTCCCAGGGCCTGCTTTCAGAACTGAGTGGGAGTCTCTGCCTTGTACTCATGAAGTGACTGACACCAGCATCTCTTGGGTCCTGCTGAGTTTCCACCAATATATTCAAATATTCCCTGTCTTACCTGGGAAAGAAGCATGACATTTGATACACTGTACTTGGCAGGTAGATCACAGACATTTGCCGTGGAATTTCTCATCTTGAAGGTGACTTGGTAGGTTTGGGACTTTTCTTTTTTAATTGTTTGCATTTTAATGTCTTAGATTTTCTATGTGTTACTATACATCGGGCTCAGTGATACTGCTTTGAGGGTTTTGATAATGCAAAAGTGAAATGTTTTTAATTTTTACCAACAATACTCAAATATACACTACTAAACCCTAGGCACACTTCCCTCTGAGGGCCTGTCGTTGCCCATAAGAGCAGTGATTTGATATACTCATTTCCCTTATCTTTCAGAGGAATAGAACACTTTCTGACTGGTCTGGTATTTTAGCAGCTGTTGTCTCATACCTCTGTTAGGAGCAGTAAAATACCAAGCGTTCGTGCTCATTTCCATACTTTTGAACTTGGCTGAAATTCCTGTGTTAGTGCAAACTACAGAATTAATGAATTTGTAGAATACACATCTTGATTTAGAAGACGTTGGCGGGAGAACTTTAATATGCAGGTATATATATTACATGAAATGATGACATCTAGTATTTTTACCATTTGCTTTGCCTTCTACACCATTCTTCATTCATGGTTAAAATGCTGTATCATGTTGCATGTGAAATTATGTTGATTTCAAGCAGCTGCACTTAGTAATTTGGATTGAGTTTAAAAAAAAATTGCTATAAAACTACAGATAAAATTCTGATTGATACTTGCTGATTGAGACTATTCTGTTTAGTATCACTGGGTGGACTCTACACTGTTGAACACCATGACTTAAATGATTTTGTTGGTCAAGAAAGTGACCTACTTATGGGAGATTACTTTTAAATTTTGTAAAGGCATGGAGTTATTGTAAATTCCTTAGCTTAGTGAGATAAAAATCAGTACAATCTCATTCCATCAGTAACTGATCTTTACTCTGAGCCTAGATATCACTGTTAGATTGCTGAGGTTCTCATGTGAAGATTGGTGGAAATCCTAATAAATATGAATCTTAAAAGAATTTTATTAGTACAAAATACTTAAAAGGGTTCAATCTGATTTTTATAAAGAGATTCTTTCTCATTTTGATCCAAAATCTACAGTATGATTTGGAGCTTTGAAATCTTCGGTAATAATTTTAGAGTTAGTCAGTTCTGTTCAGGCCTCTGGAAAAGTTAAGTGTATCTTATGTTAAAGACTTATTTTACTCAAGAAAGACCTCCAAGAGTCTTATTTTAACACTTCAAACCTCAGGTTTTTGTTGCCTCTAGTTCAATTTCAGAGCTTTGTAATTCACCCTAAGCCCTTAACACAAGGCTTGGCAACTTTCTGAGTCTTTTTGGTATCTGTAGAAGTTGTTACTGGAAGCCTTAGACAAACTTTGTAGTGGGAAAAAATATGTCTCTTTTACTATTAAGAGTGAGGGAGCTATTGGAAAGAATACATAAACAAAAGAGAAACCTCTAATCACTCAAATGCTCTTCCAGGATAAGGAGTCGGCAGCGCTGGACTGCATTGTGCTCACAGTGATAAGATAGAAGATGCCTGACACCTTTGGAAGATAGGGAGGAAAGGATGGGGTGCTGTGAGCTTTGCAAGAGAAAATTCTTTTATGGTTGAGAATATTTGTACAGACATCATTCTTTATTTTAGCACATAGCTCTGTTTTGGGGAGAGGCTCTGAACACTCATGTGGGGTTTTTTCCTGGATATAATTACCCTGCTGACACAGTAAACACTTCATTCTCTCAATAACATAATCTGTCCAACAAGCTGTTGGCAGGATGGAAAATGCCTTAGAATACATCCAAGATACAACTCTTTTTGCAATTATTGCATTGTTGCAGGTGGTTGCTTGTAGTTCATCATTCCTTTGGAAATAAAAGCCTTAAAAATTTATAGAAAAATACAGCTATTACAAATAGGACTGTCACTGAGGGGCAGGACTCTGTTGTCCTGATAGGCTTTTAGAAATATATTCAGGATTGTAGTTGTTAGCTGAGCCGCAGTTTGTTGTCTCTTGGCACCTCAGTTCCTCAAACTGGATGATTAAAAAATAAAAATGCTGCTTCTCTCTCCTTTCTCTGGCAGCACTTTTGCGTCCCCAGGAGTTTCCCCTGCCAGCCACACGCAGCTTCCTACCAGTTCTTCCCAAATTCCTCTTTGTCCTACTCTGCCTCTCTTACCCTGAAGTTTCTTGCCCCGGCTGCGGTGTAAACATGCCTTGCAAATATGCAGCACTTAGGAGAAGAGAAGGGTATGGGAGGGTTTTGGGGAGAAAAAAACCCTGAGCTGCATTCCAACAGCAGCTTTGAAGGGTGTACTGATAGTTTGCTTTAACTTTCTATCAATCGCCTGTAAGCAACAAAAGCAGAAAACAAGGACACTTTGGAACTGATCTTTTTTGTTCCTAATCCAATAAAGTCACTGTGTGTGTGTGTAACTTGCCTGAAGAGAGAAGTGGGATGATTCACAGTGCTAAAAAGAGAAATAAATACCGAAATTCTTTAGGAGAATACGTCTATGCAACTCTTCATTGTAAATTACAATTATGGAGCAGAGTCTGAATCCTTTTATTTTTAACCGTGAAGGGTTGACAGTGTGTTATGTAACTTCAAAATATTGCCCTCACGCTTTCCTCGAACATCTTACTTAAAACCCAGGAACAAAAGCATATAAAAAAAGAAGTGCTTTGTGCTGTGTGCTCTGTAAGCATCATCAGCCTGGGCTGAATATGCAGTGCTGTGTTGCTATCACAGATGCATTTCTGCAATCAAAAATTTTCCCTTTCACAAGATGAAAAGATATTTTCTTAATGTTCATTACAGTGTATTAAGACATTAGTGCTCAGATCCTTTCAGTGCATTAGAGAGAGCATTGTCATTCTATTTTCTCATCAGATGAAATAATCGTTTATCTGAAATTGCATTACCTTCAGAGAAAACAGGGAAGGATATAGGCTCAAGCTTTGACAATCAAGGCTTACTTTAGATAATGCAGTTAACCACTTGAAACAGCAGAGTGAGACATCTGAGCCATTGCCATGAAGCAAAACACCAGAAGATGGGCAAGGCTTTTGACTTGTTCTACAACACTGAATGTCTATTTTAAGACAAAACCTAAAGCAAAGGTCAGTCTACTTGTGATAAACTTTCAAGCTGACTTTGCATTAGTAGGTGAGAGAGACAAGAAACTGTTGAGGAGAAATAAGAACATGGTATTTTCATGAGTTATTTCTATTTTTTACAGAGCCACAGATGTTTGTGGCACTCTACAGACAAATAAAACAACAGGTCCTGACACTGAGGAATTAATACTACAGTGAAATGTTACACAAAGGGATAACAGTATTCACAGAGAGATTGGAGGAAAATGTTTTCACAGCAGTGAAGTGTCTTGAAACGTGTTTATTACACACATTTTGATGTCTGTCTAATAAAACGTCAAAGCAAAGATATGCTCAATACTGTAACTGGTGCCCCAGAATGAGGGTTGAGCTGAAGGTCACTGATGGAATGACGCCTGAAAAATTTAGAGCCATCAGGTGTCTGAAGATGGAGAGATGAAAGATGGGATCTGGGAGAAAATTACAAGCAACGGGCAGGGCAGGGTAGGAAAAACCACGGATTCTGCTAATCCCCAGCAAGTGATACTCAAACTATAGGTCCCTGAAGTTTTCATTGTGGTTGCCAACCTGTGGAAATAGATCTGTGCAAGGCTAATCAAAGACCCCATGCATTTCCAGCCTCTTATGAAAAAGTGTCTGTTTTCTCTCCCAGTTTCATGTGAGTGAAGGGATAGTCTGTCAAAGGTAGTGGAAGTGACTGAGCAGTCAGTGCTGGGAAGGAAAGAGCAAGACACAGCGATGACCTGGGTTCAGGCAATCGATGGAGGGAGCATTTAGACCATTTAACCTCTGTGGAAATGAGAAACTTAAGCAAAGTGAGAGAATTTTGTAGAAAGAGCCTGCTCTGCTGATCACATCACACAAACTTGAGCACAATGGATTGGGGAAAATACCTGTTTTCTTCCAGACAACTTGTAATGGGGCCGTTCTCTGGGTTCTCTGGTGATAAACATGAAGAATTTGGTTGGAGATGTTCAGTTGAGCCTTCTGTGAGTTTCATGGCTAGAATGTTCTTGCCACTTTTCTTTGTGAAACAAAATGACAGGGAATGTTTTTGAAGAAAGTTTCATTTTTACCTCTTCTCCAGGAATTGAAATAAACTCTGTTCATAGAAAAGAAAATCTTCTGCAGAGATCTGCTGTTTCTAGGAAAGACCATATCCTGTTTGATAGCTCTGGTGTTGAGTGTCTTAAAAGAGACTTCCTGGTGATGTGTAGTTTGCTTATTTTCTTTTGAATCCAAATGCATGAAGATCAAAGAATTGAATTCAATTTCTGAACGACTTCTAAAGTACTTGAACCTGGACAGAAAGAGAGTGGCATTATCAATTGACAGAATTTTATGTACCATGAAATTGTTAGTGTTTGTACCTCTGTGTTGAAGTGGAGATGGGGAATGGAGTAATAATAGTATATTGAAAATAAAACTCTGGATTTAAGTGGACTATGAAAGGCTTTGGCAACTGTCTGCCAGATGTAGTTCAGTCAAAATAAAGACATTCATCAGCTTTAGGGGGCTATCGTTCAGATATGTGATTTTTCAGACAGGAGTGCTGAATTGAAAATAAAAACATTGTTATGGATGTGCTTTTTCCAAGCGCATTTTGAACTCAGGAATCTTTTAATCCTGATTTTGTTTGTTTGGTTTTGTTGTTTTTTTGTTGTTTTTTAATCAATCTGCCTAGAGATGCTCCTGAAGATTTTAGGAATGAAACAACATGCTTTGCTTCTTTGATAAGCTTAATTTTTTGAGTAAATAATTTTAGCTGTTTTAAAACTTATCTGAATAAATTTAGCATGACAAATGAGAGCTGGAATGCACATTGTGTGATGCTGGGGGTGTTTTCCTTAACTAAGAATAGTAACAATGTACCAAATCTGTTTCATTGTATTATAACAAAGATAATGTCTAGGGAAGGTCAATTGCTTCCTCTTCCATGTGCATAGGAAAATGATACTTTCCTGACTCAGTCCTGAATTCCTTAATCAGTTTTCACTTGGTCATTATTTAAAGAGACACTTTACTAACTTCACACTGACTGAAGAAAGAATGAATGAAAATGTGGGAACTTGTCCCTTGAGGCTTTTTCATGGTAATTTAATACAATGAAAGTATATTTTGAGATTAGGAGAGAATTCCATTGGAAGAGATGATGTGTTTTTGAAGTGAAGAAAGTACAGTTAGCTGCCACAGTCATTCTCAACAACAATTTGCATAATAATAAATAGTTTACACTTCTATAGGTCCTTTCAGCCAAGAATGCTTTATGAAAAAGGCCACATATTATTTATCCTCACTTTGCAGATAAGAAATTGAATTAAATAGTATTTGAAGCGCAGGTTGAAGGTCTCAAATGAAGCAGGCATATCCAAGTTCACAAATAAACTTACTTTTTATACCGTGAGACCATCCTGCCAATCCTTGTGACACTTCTTTTTAGCACACAAACTTCAGCAGATTGCAGTGAGATTTTTCTAAACTGACAACCATTTGGGCTTTATGGGTGGCTGGTCTTAATTAAGCAAATTTGCAATCCTTGCACAAAGTGAGATTTAGGTCTAGTTGGCAATTATCTCTTTTCATTGATGACAGGGCAATCATCAATGCTTTCAGATGACTGAACAGATTCGCACTTGGCTGTTAGCTTGACCTCTCTATGTGAGCTGATTTGTTTCCTTTTTTTTTCAGGTTTACTCAGGAGTCTTTCAATACATATTTTATGAGTTTCATATCTTCACACACAATTTAATTTAGTTAAATATTTCAGTCACTATTTTCCACACAAGAAAAATTGCATAAATTATACTCGAGAATAGCTGAATCCAAATCTATCAGAAAAGTTAAATTCTTGCTGCACACTTCCACTCTCCTTCTAAGCAATTGCACAGCAGTGGATTTGAATGAACATTTTGACATTCAAGTTTGTGGTTCAGTATTAAAAGCAGGTGTATTTGTGTATTTGAAGTCGATGGGAATGCATGAGAACATTAGCTTTCCCTTCCCACTATTACCATCCTTCAGCTCCACTCTTCCTTCTGAAAAGCATATTATACATCTTGGGCTCATGTTCTCCCAGTTCTCATTTTTTTGGTGGTTACTTACTGTTACTCTTTTATTGCCCTCAGTTCTCTCACATTTGTCTTCCCTGTCCATGTAACATCATAATATCATTGAGAGAGCCACTGTCTGAACTGATGTAGAAATATGATCCTTGAAGTGATGGGACTTGAACTTCCATAAGCACTCTCAGTAGCAAAAAGATAAAGCTTCAGGGAAAATAATAATTCCTGCATCTTGGGTGATATGGAAAAATGTTACTCAGACTAAAACTTCCAGAAAACCTACCTAGGAAAGTACTTTAGCATTTGTGTCAGTGTCTTTGTAAGACTGCTGCACAGGTCCAAAGTTAATAATTTTCTTAAGCACTCTTCTGTATCCAGAGCCTGAATTATAGTCTGTTGCTGTATGTTTATTTTTTCTGACAAAACCTCTGTTAAAACGCAAGTTTTCATTACTGTTATTTGTTGTTATTTGGCAAGCTGCATAGAGAAGTCACTGGAGAAATAAAAGCCAAAAGGACAGGTAAAATGGCATAACTGACAAACATTGAGAGAGCCCCACTGAGACTAAACCTCATTAACATTGCTGTAGAACTGAACTGGGTAATCTCTTTCCTGATTTCCATCGTGCATGCAGAGATAGCTGTCATGTACATTTGCAGCAGAGAAGAATCCCAGCTATGCAGTTTAAGTATTTCTTTATTAACCTTTGAGAAGGTCTATTTACACTCCCTATTGTTCAGTTGTACCTAGCAAAGTAACAGTGAGGAAATCCCTTCTGAAAAACAATAAACTTCAAGCAAGAATCTCTCTTCATCATTGTGGAGGTTTTTGAAGCTGGGGACAAACTTTGTTCTGAAGCCAAACTGAGCTGTGTTTGACCTACACACCAGTAATGGCTCTTTGGTGTTACTTTTGCTATTACTTTTATGAACTTTGAAAATTAATTGTATTGGCTATAGGCAGGCTGCAGGATCCAACATCTTGATGTGACCATGGTTAACTAATGTGGTTTAGCTAATCTGATGGATGACATAATCACAGAATAGTTTTTGCCATTCAGCTGAATTGAGCCATGTAAACAAGGACCCCATGGTTTGAAATGTTAAAACAAAGTAGATCAGTATGTGAGAGGTCAGTGACACATCTGGATAGGAACTGGATATACAGTTTATCCCACAGATTTTGATTTTGTGTATGCATGAATATAAAATATGTATGAGAGATCCCTCAAGACTTGCAAACACAAATCACTTTGTCGTTAGATAAGCATTAGAAATCTGCATTCAATTTGGAGATCTCACATCAGATTAGGTTATTCTTAGGGAGTTGATAGCATCTGGGATTAGGCATTCTTTTTCATTTGTAGAAAACTGAAAAGAAACACTCATTCATCATCAGACAGTATGGCTTCTGTGGAGCTGTATTATTATATAAACCTACCAGAAATTAATTCACAAAGGATGCCTGCGGAATACTGCCACAGGAAATGAGGACCAAGGAGACCTTTTGCATGGTTCTGTCAAGTTAGGGATGCCAGGAATCAAAACAACACACATCTCTGCTTGTTTTCATGCATGCAAATAGAGAAGCTGCTAAACAGACCTTTAGGTTTTAACATGATCTCTCCCGGGTTTTATTTATCTGTTTCTCTCCAGTCTTCAGGTAGTGTTGAAGTGGCTGCTATGGTAACTTCGGATCGAAAGCCAGAACAAATTTTTCTGTTTTAGAGATTTCCTTTTGCCTTTGCCATTCTCTCCATACTTTTACCAGAGTCATATTCCAGAATTCTATTAACAAACAAGTAAAAATAGTTAATTAAAATTGTGGGGTTTTGGTTTTTTCTCAAGTGAGAATTAACTAGGCCAAGAAACAGCTGGATAAATTGGTCTGGATGGGGGAAGGTGAGAGACAGAAATGCTCACTGTACACCTTCAGTGATGTGTTGTTGTGACATTATTGGAAAAGAGTTCAAACAGGGTCCTTCCAAAGGTCTGCAGTGAAAAGATGACACTAGGAATCATATCTGCAGATCACAGGGCTGTCGGTAGGGTCTGTGTGGCACAAGTACCAAATGGCAGCTTGCAGGATTGATTTGGACTGGCCTTTATTAACTCAGTAAGTTTAAAAGCAGCTGTGTTAGCATCTCCTCATTTGGAGATATATAATAAATAAACATATATATATGTATAAGTGCTCCCCGAAAGCTGATAAAAATGAGGGATTAAATAAAATTAAATTTTACTAAAAGGGATTCCCTAAACAACTGATTTTAGGGGGGAACTGATCAAGAAGAATAATCCTAACAATATATTTATTACTTGATAATTTAAAAGTAGATGCTGATAAATTTAAACCTGCACTTTCCAGTACTGTATGCTCAAATTAGCAGGAAATCGAATTGCCTTTTTCCTGCCTCTATTTAGTCTGTATTCTCTACAACAAGATTTTCTTAGCCAGAAATAACTTGTCTCATATGTTTTCCTCGCTGTTGTACAAGTTCTACCCCACTTCACAATGAGGTAGAATTTGCTCTAGTTCTCATCTGGTACCAGAATGCTTGCTGGAAAGAATAAGCCAATTTTATTTTGGTTTTGATATATCTATAACATCAAGGCAACTGTGTCCCCAGTCATGACAACTTCATTTATCTTTCTGCAAAGCTTTCTGGATATTATTTGAACTGGACTTCAGAAGCAATTAGAAGGAAGGGGCAGAAAGACCATCTCCTGTTCAGTGGGATGTTGCAACATTTAAAATATTGACTCAATCTGTAGATGGACAACGCTTGCAAAGAAAGGAAAGATGCTCCTCCTAGAAAGGTACTCATTTTCCATGATAAAGTCTACACTTACTGAAGCAAAGTTTTAAACCTCCTGCTCTGGTTAGAATCTTTTACTTATTTAGATTCTCTTACTGCCAAACGTAGCTTGGTTAAGCCATTCTCCTTTCTTCAGTGTCTGTCTCCGTTGATACAGGCATAGGTGTTCATTTGAAGTTCTGACTTCGATTTATCAACATCCCTCAGGAAAAAGCCAACAGATATATAACTGAAAAACCTTCAGCCAGGTTTCAGAGATACTATAGTTGAAACATCTCTCTGGTGACTGGTGTCAGACTTTGGACAGGACTCTCTGTCTCAGAAGATGCAGTTTTCTGTGTAATGGGCATCATAACACCTACCTGCCTCATATAGGAGTTGTGAGGGTGAGGGAATTCATGTTTGTGCTGTGTTGGTTTTCTTGCTAAAGCTAAACGCTGCCTGAGAATGAGAGTCCTGACCTTGCAATTGGATGTAGTACTGTTTGTTATAGGCAAAACTTATCACCGAGAAAATGTGCCAACCCTCTATTTATCACTTACCCAGCTGTTCTGCTAAATTACAGCTCCTTTAAAATTACACTCTAATTCATCAATAATTCAGCACTGAAGCCTTATGAAGAAAACACTAGATGCCATTTTGAATAGCTCCACTATCAAATGATAAGCTATTCAGAGGGGAGAGCAGGAATACTGCTGAGGTGCTGTGCCTGTGTTACCAAGGGAAATTCAGCTCGCATTAGAGAGAGCTACAACACAACAGGGCTCGGGAGATTGTTTCACAGCAGACCTTTGGTAGGCACAGAACAGAATGACGGGAGGGGAGAGGGGAGCCTGTGGGGTAAATATATCGATGTGATCTTCTCGCAGCTTTGCAGGGTTATCTGGGTATTTAAAGCCCCCACAAGCAAAGCAGATCAATGCCTCGCCCGGCGCATCGCGCATGAGCGCGGGGCTCGGCACGGCTCCAGCCTCGCCAGCGCTGCCGTCACTCAGTGTGTGCTGAACACACGGGTGTGTGCTGTCCCCGGCCCTGGCAGCGAGGATTAACCCTGCTGGGCTGCCTGGCACCGCTCAGGGGGCTGCTCCTCTGCACTTGTCTGCAGCTCTGGCCCGGGCGCCGAGGGCACCTGCTCGCCCTGCAGAGTGCTGGAGAGGGGTGGGTGCAGCAGTGCATTTGTTTATTTCAGTTTTGCCGTGGCAGAGTCATTTCACTAGCACTCAGCGTCTTGGAAGACTGTCCTCCCTGCTGCTCCCTCTTTCTCTGCGTGTTCTACTGTGTGACACAACATTTGTAATGATGTATCCAGACAGGAGCTGGATGTGTGCAGTAATGCTGTAGTAACAATGAGTGAGACAGTGCATGGTAAATCATGGTTAGATCAAATGGATCATATCAGTGCAAATGAATTAGCTTGTACAGTAATTCATCTGCCTTCATTTTTGCTTTACACTGAGGTTCTGATGGGCTTTTAAGCTTAAATATAGTTTTGGAAAACATCCCAATATGTTGTAAATTTTCTTCTAATGAAAAGATGCTTGTGAGATTGAGAGGACTTTGGTCAAAAATACTCTATGTTTGGAGCTCCAACTTTCTGTATGATAGAAGAAACCTTATCACAAAATAGTTTTCATGCAAAATATCTGACCCTTGGAACCCTCTCAACTCCCTGCAACACTTGAAAATCAGCACCAAGGTGGAAGCTGTACACCCAGGATTTGTATGGGTCTGTGTGCTCCTACACAAAATTTGAGGTCTATCAGAAGAAAAAATTGCCTCTTTTTCAGTTCTGGTTGTGCTTGCTTTTCCGCTTGATCCTGGTGATGCTGGTTTCCCATCAGGCATATTTTTCTCCATGCCCTCCCCTTAATTCCCTGAATTTTTTAGATTTATCTACCTCCTTTCACCTTCAGCTTCCCGGGGGATTTGCTTATTGTTCCATTCCTTGAAGAGAACTGCCTTTAGAGTCCCTGGATTGGGTAACAGCTACACTTGCTTTTCAGGGACCACCTTGTAGCTCTGAAATGAGCTGCTCTGGGCAGATGCTATTTAGCTCTTAGTGGGAAAACTCACCTTTGCCTCAGAGTCTCGGTCCACTACCAATGCTAGCCGTGGTTATTTATATATGGTAATGCCTAAGAACAGCAGCCCCGTCCTGCCTAGACAATCATTCTGATGTCAGCAGAATTAGAACAGTGTTCTTATGTATAAAGCCCTCTCCATTTCTTGTTTTATTCTGTTTGTTTAAACAAGGAATCACTCATTTAAACATTAAAATTCAGTAATACTAAATAAATAACGTCGTTTTAAAATGCAAACAGATTAAAAACAAAGGCAGCATCTTACTATCCCTCTCTCTCTTACACATCTACAGGCTCAGAAGGGAGGCTGGGAAAGATACTGCATGAATAAACATAAGGCCAGAAGTAATCATTAAATAAATACGATTTTTAAAATCCCCTTGATATTTAAAAAATGCTGAAGGCTTTTGTTTAATAAAAAATGGCTAGGAATATAAGATGAAATAGGTACTGTAGAGCAGTGAATTCCACTATCAAGAAATCAGCCAGGATTAAGTACGAAGACCCAACATTTCAACAGGCAGCAGCAGAATCCTGGGAATGAGGGTGGTGCCAGGTCACTACAGAGGTTTCTGTGCCATAAAGGGTCTTTCCAGCTGGGGTTTTAAACCTTAGTGAGATCACCTTCCCGTCAAAACACCAATCTGAGCAGCCTCTGGAAAGCACTCAAGGCAGACTAAATCTGACAGCTCTTTGTGGAACAGAGGAGCAGATGGGCTAATCCTTCCTGAACAAGCTGCGAGCTTGGGAGCTGCAGAATCCCAACCCCTCCGGCCACGTGGTGACCGGGGCACGTGCTGCTGCTGGGAGATCGCAATAAGTAAGGGCACCACAAATGCAAACTATGCAACAGGAAAAATATTATCAGTCGTGTATTTACATCTCTTTCCAGGGAGAGTCAAAACTGACGGCAGGATTCAGCTCGCTGGTTTTCAGCTTCTGTGAAATGTTGGGCCACAAAAGAAGGAGCCAGGAAGGGAAGTGGTAAATTGTCTAGTTCCAAACTGATGTGTTGGCCTGGTATGCTCGAATCATCAGAAGCTTTAAAGAAAATAATACCTGTTTTTAAAGAAAACAATACCTCTTTTTACACATACTGAAGGTTGTAGAGTGGGAAGTATTTTCCAAATACACACAACATGAAATCTTTTGGGAATTTTAAGGCTCAGAAGTAGCTCCTCATTCAATAGAGATAGCTGACAGATCGATCTGAACAATGGCATATATAACAGCAGCTTGTGCAAAAGTAGCAGAGCTAGCTTTAAAACCTAGTATCTTGGCTAGCAGAAGCTCTTTAACCACAGCAGCACAGAGTTCAGCCCACGCTAACTACCCCACTGTTTTCTGAGCTTCTCAGGGAAGCTTTGCAGTTTGTTTGGCACCCTGGGACTCCCAGCCGTGCTGGTGGCAGAACATCTGGGAGCTGTGTTCAGGCATAACTGTGGGAACGTGGCTGTTCACAGATTTTGCGCCACTTGTGAGTGGGATCTCCACATATGCAATCGTCCCCTACAGCAAATCCAAGGGATTTTGAATCATTTGTTTCTCCTCCTGTGACACATAAGTCGGAATATTTTGCAGTTATCAGGAGCTCAGTTGTAGTATTTGAGTTGTAGAATTTAAAGTTTCTCTAAATGAATGTGTTGGTGGTATTCCTGGCATCATATGGGCAATACTTGATAATGAAGAGCATTTTTGCTCATAGGTGGTATGAATCCAGAACATTCATTTTTTATAGACCTTTTACATCTAATTGACTTTTATTGTACCTGCGGAATGGAAATGAATTAAAGGGCATCTCCATTTCACTTATAAGACTGATAGCCAATTTTCCATTCTATGTCTTTTGAGAATTCTTAGTTGTCTTCCATAATTACGTATTGGGAGTGTAAACAATTATATGAGATTATAAGGGCCCTTTTAAAATACATATTATACTGTAAATAGATGAGTATTGTGCTGCTGCAGCAGTGTTTCCTATTTTTCTTTTTGCATTGAATTTTACTTTTGTAATTCTTGTTCCTCATTCAGTTCTGCATAATTTCTTAAAATGTAAAGTATTAAAAAATCTAACAGTTTCTAAGACTTGCAAATTATGTGGTCCCCAGAATTTTTAAGGAACGTATAGAATATCAAGACACTCCAAAGGTATATCCCAGTATTTAATGTAGAATATTTTGAGAATAGTAACTGTTCTGTAGCCTCTGGAGACATCACAACCCCTATTTTTCCTGGTTTTTGCCTTTTTGGCTCCCCCCAAAAAATTCCACTAGCAAGTTCACACTGCTATACTTTGCAAAATGTTACTGATCAGAAAGTTCTTCGAGTGGAGGAACATTTATTTTACCCCCAGAGCAAAACCAGGTAAAAGCAGAACTGTCCCAAGGTTTTTTTTATTGAAATGCAGATTTGGTATTGTTTGATCTATTTGAATTCACTTACATTTGGCAAACAGAATGGTTTGCCTTGAGAATTTCATTTGGAATGAAATTCCAGTGGCTCTCGTTTCTATCTGATATTCATCCTGCAGCTGGTGGGTATCATCACTTTGTATCCAACCTCACCTGTATTCTTCATATGAAAAGGCTTGGCTGGAAGTCTTGTATTTGCAGTATTCATCTCTGCTCATTCTGAGGGACTAGTCAGTCCATCCAGTCTGTTCCAGTGAATAGATCATCTGAGCTTTGGAGCTGTAGAAAAGTTACTCAGGTAAATGATCACACAATATTTGGACAGCCACTTGATACCACTTGGCGCTGAAGGATGTACTCAGCTGTAGGAAGGAACAAATTAGCTCAAATAAGCCTTAAATTGGACTTGATGGGCCATAGAGACAGATCTCTGTCCCAAGGTACTTGAAATTGTTGCTGTTGCTTCATAACATATGCTGAAACATGTGCTTTTGTCAAACTTCCCCTGGTGTCATGCTCCTCTTCCACCCCTGATTTCCATAGCGGTTATTAGGGCACGAACAGGGAAGACTTTGTGTCCCATGATGGATGGGCCTGTACAGTGTGCAAAGCACATGCTGTAGATCACCATTCTCTTCCATTTTTTCCCCTCAAGTTCCTTCTGCTGTAGGAGTTTGACCGTATTTCCCTACAGTTAATAACACATTTTAAATGCAGCAGGCCCTGCTTGCATCAGGAATAAGACTTCCTTTTGGATTTTGGCTTTTTCATTGTTGTTGTTGGTTGAAAGAGCAGTTTTAATATTAGCAAGTGGCTGCTCCTGTGATGTTTTTGATATATTGCTAATCTTAACTAGCTGCTCCTGTCAGTGGCTGAGGGCCTCCTGTGCCGTGGGTAGCGTGCTCAGCTTCCACTGATTTCGGCAGAAGCTGAGGATAATCAGTGCCCTGCAGGACAGGCCGCCAGCGAATGCTCCAGAAAATGGGAGCTCACCAGGGCAATCACAGTGCTAATGAAAGAAATAGGTGGCTGTCTGTGAAACATAGTTTTTCTTGTTGAGTTTGTCTTGAGAGATTAAAAAAGGTTTTGCTCGAATTAAGTGTGTAGAACCAAAAAAAAAGCAAAGAACAGGAGAGAAGATTATTCATATTTCAAGTTTCTGTTCTTAATCTGCCATGCTAGGCCTGCTCAAAGGAAATGTCACTGGAGTTCTTAGACAGGACACAGAGGAAAGAATATTTTCCTGTTGGCTAATAGCACAATGATTTTGACTGAAATAACTTCAAAAAATCTTCCCAAACTCAGCTTGAGGCAGGATGAAAAATTTCTAGCAAGATTTCTAGCATGTCACTAATAAGCAGTGGAAAAAATATGTTTTAATATGAAACATTTTCCAGCCTTGAACTCGATGTGCTGACAAGAGTTTTGCCACCTGTGGTAGCTTGTTTGCCCAATAGTAGAGAGGAAGTGGGGACATGGCAGAATGGCGTAAATCTAACAGCGAGGAGAACCTTTTTTAGGATGGATCTGGAGGGTTAAACAGAGCTAATGAGAGGACATTGTAGCAGGGTAGTTTTAGATGGTGAGGAGAATAGATTGTGGAACAGAGAAATGGTGGGAACCCCGTTGTTGACACATTTAAATATAGATTGGACAAAATGTTAATAAATGTACAGTAGGGAACAATTTCACATTGTACTCAAGGAGATGCAGTAATGACTCTTTTAAAAAGACCTGTCAGGTTCTCAACACACTTCATTGTGAACTTTATTTCACTTTCAATGTGTTTATATTTAATATAAACACAACAATATTTCTCCTATTTAATAAAGGAAGTTTTAATCTTTTTTTTTCCCCTATTCAAATATTACACTTCTATATTCAACTCCCTGTCCTTGGTTGTCTTGTAGGGCATAGGGCTTTCTGCTGACTTGCACCTAGTGAGTGCACAGACAGTGGTAATTTATCTTTTTGAACCTTAAAGGCACTAACCAGTTTTAGTAAATCATCCCAAAGAAGGGAATAGCATTCAAATATGATCCTATGAATCTGAAAACTCACTGAATCTGTGGAAGGGAGGAATATTTATATGGAAGCAGTCATAGGATCTGTTAGGTATTGCTCTTAATATTTTCTGTACCTCCTGTCAGTATCCCACAGCCATGGATCACCAATACGAAACTGCTGCAAACAATCACCACTATCAAAAACGTCATTTTTAATTTGCAGGCAAGACACAGCACAGGAGTGGTGGAGCTGCCAGCTAAGGAAGAGATATAGTCAAATGAATATGTCTTTTATATGATTGAGTTGTGTTAATTTAGTTCATCCTTTCAAACTCAAGCAAATCTTCAGAAAATGGTGTTTGCTTTAGTATAACATGTTGAAAGATAATTAATGGTCCTTGACATAGAAGTTCTAGGTCAAGTGTAAGGACTTACAAATCTAGGAAAAAGTGTCTTTCCAGTGACATATAAAAATAATTTACATTTGCTGCTGATTTTCCTCCTGGAGGAGGTCCAGCTATGTTAATCACCACACTTGTGATTAATTTCTCGCTAATAGGAATTTAATGTTTATAAATTGTTGGTATACAAAATGTCCTCGACATTCTGTAGGTACAGGAGCACTCAGTCATTGTCCAGAGGTTTTGCTTGCTAATAATACACACGATGCAGCAAGGGAGACACTCTAAAATGAGGTCAAGCAGTCTTAGGGTTATAACATTGCTGACTGAAAGTAAAAGTCGGGTGAGAAAATCTGGTATATTTGCCTCAGCTTTTACTAAAATGATTTTAACTTGAGGGTATCCTTCTTACTGATTCTCCCTCTGACATTTCGCTTCTCAGCACACTCTTCCTGCTTCTCCCTCTCCTTCTGCTGGCCACCAAGCTGGCCACTTCCTTTGGTACAGACCTTGTTGAGTAGCACTACAGATCATAGGTGAAATCCAAAAAGTGAGGAGTTCACAGCATTACAAGGTGTCCTGAATATTTTAGCGTTCACCAGAATTCTGCTGCCTATCTGGAAATAGATGGCTTTGGAGGTGGATGAGTTTATGACCAAGGTAGTAAATTATGGACGATACCTGAGAACTTTACGGCAAATCAAAAAGAATTACCTTTCTGTGATACTGTATATTTTGAGATTCATAGTCACAGTTCTTGGGAGGAAAGTGTGTTCTTCTGCTCATGTCTAATGTTCATTATCTCTAAATTATATATTGCAAAAACTTATTTTATGTATCTCTTCTCTTTCTTAAAGGATTACCTTGATTACATGATAGGAAACCTTCTTGAAATTCTTATCAGAGGCTTGATAGCATGATATTGACCCAAGAAGCAAAATAAAGAAACCTAGTTTGACACTGAGCTTATTCTTGAAGAGACTCAGCACTGACATAGTTCAGTATTATAGTTCCACTAGTAGACAAAGCCCTGGACGCAGACTTTTGCAAACCTTACACTCAGTTTCACGTTTAAATTTTTCTTTGCAGTGCTCTGCACATTTCTTATGGTCATACTTTTTCACAAGACAATATTAGATGAGATCCTGTGATTAAAAATAATGGTACTGAAGGTTTTTTACTTCTTTTAAACTGAGTTGAGCATTAAAACATGAGTTGGTCATCCTGAATGGAAGGTAGTGAGTATTCAGCTTTTCTCCCTTCTCTGGAAGTGAGCATCCCATGCCTCAGTTCTAAAGCAGAAGCAACATTTTTTGTGCTGGAAGGGCTTTGGATCTATAAACATTTAATCTGTGGTCTCTTAAACAGTCAAAGTCCCGTTGATGTCTGAGATAATGGCTCTGCTAGCTCTGGTTTCTCCTGGGATATTTCCGCGCTGAGGGCTGCAGGGGGATCTGCCTCACCCGTGTCACGCCCACCCGGTGTGATTGATGCACTGAAGTGCATGGTACCACTGCCGCTGGAAAAGCACTCCTTTTGTGGGGTTTATGGGGTTTTCTACCTTGGCATGCAGGGAGGGAGAGGAGGGGATAGGGCAGGCGGTTTGACCTGCTCTTCAGCAAGTCTGAGGGCGCTGACAGTGAGCCTGTGAGCACATTCTCCAGTACTTTCAGTCCTTGGTATATTTGTGATGGGTGAGTGCTGTTAGCTGTGGTTAGGAAGGGCAGGAAAATGGGGACATCCCAAACCCACAGAACATTGTACCAAACAGGGCAGGGCTGAACAGAAGGCTGTCTGTTGCTAAATAATGGTTTGTGTAGCAGGGAGAGAAGCAAGTTGAGGAAAGAGTAGACAAGATTAAATGTTTTTTGTATTCTGTACTTTACATGAATTCTGAATGGCATGAAAGCAACTATGCACCAGCCAGCTAGTTCCTTGAGTCACCTCCTGTTCAGCTGCCCTAGAAATGTTTTTATTAAATGACCTAGATATATTAATAATATCAATTAAAAGTAAAGAAGGGAGAACATAACTGCAGGCGTGAATTCCTTAGCTGACGGGATGAGAGGGACAAACAGACCCACAGTGAATATTCAGTTTTGTTTTCCTTTTTGTGCAAATTGCCATCTGTACAACCTTGTTTGAAAGAACCTCTGCTGCTCTGGAGAACCTTGTGATAACAGGCTTTTTGTAGCACAGCTTTGTTGCGTTCATGTTTGCAGGCTGGCTGCCACTCAGTGCGAGGAGACAACCTCAGTCTGCCAGAGCCAAGCCACCACATCTCCCTCTCATTTGCATTCCACACGCCATGTTTCGATTTTTCACCGTTAAACAATAATTTGTAGCTCTGTATAATCTTTTATTAGGGATCTCAGAAAGCTTTATGAATATTGTATGAATGAATGGAGCCTCGCAACAAGCTTGTGAAGTACAACTACGTAAGAGTCATTATCGCTCTTTTATGCAGGAGCACGATAGGATGCTAAAGCTTGGGAAGATTAGGCTCTGAATTTCATCCCCTAAGTGTGAAAGCACTATCTCATAGCAGAGCAGACACCTGTTGAACCAGTATATTTGCAAAAGGCTGATATGGGCATATGCAGGTAACTTGAGTGCAGCTTCCAACTAAAACCTTTTATCTTCAAGGTCATGTAGTGAGTTTAGTCAGAGTGAGGAAGAGAACTGATGTCTTTGTCTCCCTGGTCTGTGTTTTAAACCCAGAGCTATTTATCCTCCTTGAAAGACTCAAATTAACAAGAAAGTTGATATACCCCAGAGAGGATTAATCCTCCCCAAAACTTCACGCGGGCTTCTCTGATTTATTTTTTTGTATTTGTGAAATAGTTGGGGTTTTTTTCCTCACATTGTCTTTTCAGTCAGATTGAACCCCACTGAGTTAAAAATAAATGTCAAACCATATGACTTAAGGAAAAATCCGTGTGTTCCAGAACTGCTTTCCCCAGGAAACACTAGCCAATTAATGGAGTAGAATGAGGGATTTTGCCTAGGGAGCCATCATGAAATAACAAGAGTATATAAATACATGCACAAAGAGACACATACAAACACATTAAAAGAGCATTTCATTTGGACAGGATCTACTTATCAGCGTGCAGATTTATGAGGCACTGTAGAGCATGGACAAGCAGAAATCACAGGGAGGATGCGATTTTGAAAGGCTAATGAAATTTTCCTTGTACCTATTTTTTTTGCTACTGCAGCAGGAATCATCATGAAGACCACAAAGCTGTTATTGGTTATGCCTCTGCTGCAGAAGTTCTTAAACAGATGTTTCTCCCCAAAATGTTTAGGAGGATGTTATAATTCATCTATTTACTGCCATTTTCATGCTAGAAGAAATTTCCTTGTCATACAGCTTGAGTATCTCTCTCTGACAACCTTCAGTAACCATTTTAACTCTCTCTGTGGAAATCTGCTCTAGTATCCGATTACACTTAATATTATTTCTTTATAGCTAGTGAGATTTCTGGCTGGGTTTCAAACCCAGGTTTTCTGTATTGTCTTTGTAGAAGTTGCCTGTGTTGTTTCTAAGTGATCTGTGCCCATTACATACAATGTACATTCATCTTCGGATCACGCATCCTTGTCTTAATCTTGTCCACCTAAAGGCTATTAAATATTCTTATATGCAGTTATCCCAGCCATGTCAGGTGGGAAAAAAGACTTCCCAATAGAAAGACTCACTATTAAAAATGCCAGACTCTTAAAAGAAATAACTCACTTTCTGGAATCTTAGGGATTACTAGCGGCAGAAGCAATAAAAACCTTCTTTAAAAATCTTCTGTGAATTATTAAATAAATTTCTTTCAAGCCACTTTATTACTCATAGGAATTGTATCAATCAACAGTGAGAGCTAAATTACTAGATCAGTCAGAAAATATTGTTGCAGCTAAAGAATCAATGCTAATTGAATCATTAAGGCATTATTACATGAAACACAAATATCTCAGGATGATAACTCTTTGCTCTGCTTGATCTATAGTCTACAAAGAAGACATAATACCAACAACTGTAATGCTTGATTGTTCTCCTAAGCATACTATTTTCTCAATGCAGTATTTTTCTCTATTGGTGTCCTTTTGCTTATAAGTCTCCTACTAGTAAATAAAAAAGAAAAAAAAAGGTGACTTTAGTTTAATGCAGTGCACATTTTCTCTGCAGTTCAAAGGCCAAACTCACTTCAACCAGACTCCCACTGACTGCAATAAAGTTCAGAGCTGGGGGCATTTTTAGCTTGGCCTATTTTTGCATTTTTGAAAAGCCTTGTCAGTGCTGCTCTTACTACACTGGTTGAAGCAAGGTTGGGTCTGATGGAAAGACTTTATGACATGTAGTAAAACTTATATTGATTAAGGGAACTCTGTGCCTTGTGTCTCCTCTACGTGTGTGTTTTGCCCTGGCTCAGTCCTCGCTGACAGCCAGAAAAGCTGGATGTTACTGCAGGGGATGAAGGCTGTGGGTGCTGTCATTATCCTCGCTCTGGTCACATAGGATGAGCACGGATGATGTGGTACCTTCTGAGAGCTGCACGAGCCCCCCAGCACTGAATATCTACAGCCAGTTTGGTGGACTTTGTCCCTGGGAGACTGAATAAACATTTCTGTGACTTCTGGCTGTCGTAACACCATTGTGTCATGGCTGAAGTGTAGTGACAGACCGACAGCCCATGGACTGCTGACGTGTGTGTGGGTGAGCAAGTGAGTATATGTGAGTGCGGGTGCCTATGTGCCAGCAGCGGTGATGAGCACAGTATTTAGGTGGGTAGATGGAGGCTTGCTGGGGTAGATGGGAACAAGAGCATCTCTGTGAGAAAGTGTGTGAATATGTAGGTTAGAGTAGGTTTGAGATGATGTTTTTGTTTTGATCTTCCTACTCCCTCTTTTTTTTTTTTCCCTCCCATGAAAAAACAAGTTTGAGTTTAGCATATGTGCTTGCAGGATTTTGATGTATGGGTTATGCTTTTTTCCAATCTTCTCCCAATAGCAAAACCTGCATGTTGTCTGTCAAAGAAAACAGGGCGTTTCCAGCCTCTTGATTTATCGTTTCTCTAGATAAGGAACATCATTTTGGTGTACAGGATAATTTTTTCTGCAAATTGACACCTTCCATTCTCATCAAAGTTTTTGAGTATTGTTTACACTTCCTAATCAGCTAACCAGCTGATCCCAGTATCTGAGCTGGGAAAAATAAGTCAAGGAATCACAGAAGCAACAGCATATTCTTTAGTTCCAAAGTTCTTTGGCTGAATTAAGAAGATTGATGAATAAAAGGTCTTGATGCCAGCAAAGGCCTGGAGTGCACCTTTTGAATTTTTGTTAATGTAGTTTAATGGGTAGAACAATACAGATGCATAACCTTTTCTGATTGGGGTTTGCTGTTCCGGTTTTTTTTTCTTCTCTTCTATTGAATTAAACATTCTGTTTTGTATTCCTTCCAATGGCTCTGCCACAACCTTTCCAGGTGGTTTGCCTGCCAATCCGATATAGCACCTGGGAAATTTATAAAGCACTTTCTTCGTTCCCCACCCTTTCCACGTTTCTGCTCCTCATCGGTGACCCGAGCAAGCGGCTGCCAAGTTCTGTAATCACAGGACTGCAGAGGCTCACCATCCCAGGCTGGTGTGTAATGTGGAGCAAGATGCAGTGGGGAGGCAGCAAAACATCATGAAATCCTTTTCATTCAAGTCAAAATACATCCAAAGATTTTTTTCTTTCTCCTCCTCCTCCGCCACCCCCACCCCTCGCCCCCTTCCTTCACTCCAGTTCCCAGGCCTGTGTAATCCAAGGCAATGCAGCATGATAGGCATGTGTTCACATCTCACCCAATGAAGTTCTCATCTTAACTGTAAAAGTTGGGCTTTTCTGTTTGGCAAACAAACAAATCCATGTGAAGATCCCTCCGCAGTGAAACAGAGCAATTGTGTTAAAGTATCCACAGCTACAGCATAATTTTAGAGGAGATGTTTCTGGGCATATCAGATCGTTAAGAAGTAATTCCCTAGGTGGAAATTTAGCTGGGGTACGAGTCTGACAAGTGCACTCTGTGGATATGTGGTGCCTCTTAGGAGAGACAGAGACCTGATTCAAAGCTTCCTCCTGCTACAGAAAAGTGGTCCCTACCTACAACCACAAAATGCTTCATAAGTAGCCAGATTCCAGAACTAATTCACTAACAGTCCTTGCAGTACGTTGTTTTTTCCCTTTGGATAGTGTCTATTTGGAAGTGACCTATTTCCACCTTGTGCAGCTGGAGGTGCTACCAACTAAAACAGTGACAACCATGTGGCTGAATCAGAGGGTTCTCTGCCACTCAGGGGATTTAACAGTGATTTACCAGCTCATCTGTCCTGTGCAATTCTTTTTCTGTATTTCCAATAAGGGCCTGTCAGCAGTTTCTGCAGACCTCTAAAGCTGAGTTCATGGGGTCTGTGGCTAATCCTACTGATGTTATTGAGATTTATTCCATATTTTCAGTGAGAACAGGATTTGATCCATAAAGATTGGGCGAAATATTTGAAAGGAAAAGGAAGGATCCTAAGATCTCTTTCAGGTGAGTTAAAGGTAAAAAAGCTCTAACATAGGGAAAAATGAGGCCAAGGACAAAATGGAAAGGAGGTTTCACTGCCAAATACTCTAAAAATACCAAGAATAACATCTAAAACTAAGGACGCAGAAATCAACACAACCTTTTCCATCACCTGTGATTCAGACAAATCTCAAATCCCAGGTTCCTTTCTCAAGTATAGTTCTATATCTTCCTGGCTCTAAAGCTCATTAATTTGCCTTGCCAAAGTAAGTATATTTACCAGTTGATTTTAAGAGGTTGTATTCCCTCCTGCAGTGCTCCGTGTTTGAATATCAGGGCTTAGAAATCAGATGTGCTTACCAAGAACAGTGAAGCTAAATCCTGTTTTCAACCTGCACCTTCAGAATGTCACTCTGTGCTCATATTTCAAATGTGGCACTTAGGCCACGTTCTTAACATCATGCACCTGAGGGCTGCTGGGGAAATTCAGTCCTCACACCCAGGCACACCTAGAGATGGTCTTGCCTCCAAATGAAGTCCAACTTTGTGAACTTAACACTCTTCCATTCTCTGTGCTGCCAAGCTCTGTTGATACATCATCTGCTCATTCCTGCCTCTAGAGGTGGATAGTCCATGAGAAGTGGCTTTGCCACAGAGCTGGAGGATGCCTAGCAGAGGACTTAGGAATTTAAGAAGTGTTCAGAACAGAAAATGGCCACTTATTCCTCTGTTTCTGTTTTTACCCTGCTTTCTTGATTTTCCATTCTGTCCCTTGGTTCTCCTCCAAAAATAAATCTGGACGTTTCTTCAGTTTCTGAAATGCTTTGATTTTAAAGGCTTGTTCCAGCAAGTAATGTTAGCTCCCTATAGTAAATCCTAAAGAAATTCTCAAAGAAAACAGATGATTAAATTTTTCAGTGTTGGATTCTCAGAACCTCTTAGACTGCCAGCAGATCATCTAGGCCATGCAAATCAAATCTCACATGAATTCAAACCTAGTTTCTAGGTAGCCTGAAAATAGTTGTTGAATTTGCTCACCATTTTTATTTGGGTGGACAGTTTCTGGTCTGCAATTCCACGTGACTTTGCATGTTGACCTTCCCTGGAAATGTTCTCCTACATTTAAAAAAGCTGTTAACTGGGATCAGCTGCAGTAACAGACTTCCTGCTCATTCTGGTGCCAGTAACTGGCTGTGTTGGGATCTGATGCTGTTAAGAAGAGCACAGTGAGATCTGTCTGGAAAGTGCCCTCTGGACCAGAGCTGTGACACTTGCTGGTGATATTTGAAGGGAATGTTTTGAATGGATTGTGAATGAAAAGTAGATTTACTGAACTGGACCTCATGTGAAACGTTCAGGTCAGCTTCACTCTTTATGGAAAGACAGTAGGAAGCACTGACTCCTATGCCCATCCCATTCTGTGTAAGCTGTGTGTGTGATCTGTGCAGCTTTTGTCCCTTCCTAGATGAGCTGTATTATAGCAGGAGAAGGTGACAGTCTGGTTGCTCTCTGTTCTGCAACCAGCTTCCCAGGCTTTGGAAGTCAAAGGGAAAAAGCATCACCTACATCTTTCTTGGGGCAGTGGTGGCCCTGACAATATGCAGTTCTCCTCCTCCAGAGATGCCTGGAGCAGCTCAGGGTAAGGAAAAATGAGAATAGGCTGATGGCAGATAATGTGAGATATCAAAAGCAGTTCAGGTTGATTTAGTCAGACCAAGAGTTGAATAACCAGCTGGTCTGTGAGCTGTACGCTGAGTGCCCTCTCTGCTGCTGCTGCTGGCCCCTGCCCACAGAGCTCTGCCCAAGTGCTCAGGTGAGTTGGGAACTCCTGGGTCTATGCGTGTCCCTGTAGGCTTCCTCTCTCCACCCCTGCTTCCTGCCTCCATCTCCCGAGCTGGATGATGCTGTGATACTCTCCATGTCCCTGACTCCTGGTGGCAATCTTGGGAGAGCGCAGCAGCTCTCGGGCTGCTCTAACCTGACCCCGTTAGCAGTGATTTGTAAGGGCTCACACGCTGTGGGACAGATACCGTGCCACAATCAGTTCCTTCCCCTCTGCTTGCTGCAGCTCACACCCCTGGCTGGCTGGATGCTGGCCAGGGCAGTTCTGGCCTGCTGGTGGTTTCCTTGTCTAAATCCTGTTCTGAGAAGAAGAGCAGCTTGGTGATAGAGGATCTGTCCCAAGCATTTCCTGTGAGCTTTCCAAATCAGTTCTGTTGATACTCGCTGTGAATTGATTGGCTTTTGCTTTTTTGCAGGATGCTATGACAGTGCATCATATCGATGTTGAGATGCTTCATTATGCAGAGCTGCATTTGCTGTCTTTGTTGCTGAGCGAATGTGTGGTTGGACAGCGGTCACAGTCCTCAAACCCTCCAATAGTTTTTGCTTTGCTTGAGCATGGATCCTGTGACAGCATTAATTAAAACTTAGAGGTCCCAATAATTTAGGTACAGATTCTGCCTTCAGCTATCTGTGTTCTTTTCACAAACAAGTAAGGTTTCTCTGTTTATTTTAGATTCGTCTATCCTCATCTTCCTTTGATTTTTCAGAAAGGCATTTGCTATTGAAATTCAGTGCAAAAATAAGGAACAGAAAAATATAGAAATCTTCTTTAAAATTCAGCTTTGAATAAGGCCCTGAGTTTTCCCCTTCTCAGATTTTACTGGGGCATCCCTCACTCACAGAGGCTTGGTTCCTACAATCCTCTCCAAAAAATTCAGATTTAGACTTTAGCACTCCTGAGCTATTTTGAAATCTAAAAGCACCTAAAATGGCTCAGGCAGAGTCTCCATTTTGGGATAATCATCCACGCATTCTGCATTCCTCCTCAGATTGTTTATGCTGAGCATTCTCTTAATCTCACTCACTGTAGTGCCATTCTCTTTGTACGAAATAATAAATCAGGCTCGTGGTGTTCTCTCCTCTGCCACCCACCTTTAGTCCAGGGCCCGTGCAGAGAGAGCAGACCCAGCTTCAGTGATGGTGCAGGAATGCTTGGAATCTCTCTGATCTGTTTCCAGGGAACATTTCCCCATGGCATGGCCAAGGAGCGAGAACATTTCCCTGTACCTTGCAACAAAGCTGGAGCCCTTCCTCCGCTCGGGCTCCTCCGTGCCTTTGGCTTCTGGCTGCAGAGAGGAGCTGTGTCCTCGGTGGCACGGCCCCTGACAGGTGACGGATGGTGCCAGCTGGCATCCCACCTAGGAAACAGAGCAGAGCAGAGAGGTGCTGGCACTACCCGATGAATGAGAGTGGTTTTCTTCAGCTGGCACCAACCCTGTTATCCGAAGGCTTTACTCTGTCTGGGGAGAGCTACCAGCGATGCTCAGGTTGTGCCTCTGATCCCAGAATTTTTTGGAACATTTGTGGAAGTGGGGTGAGGCAAAGAATAATGGCAGATGGTTCTTCTCATCCACTGCCATGCCCACAGAGGGGGAAAAGGCTAACTGGTGTTTGAATGTTCATCTCTACTTCTCTGCAAAGTCAAATATTTGAGGTACTCAGATGATGGAAAACTCAAGTGATATAATTAGATGAATATCTAGGACCAGGCCTTAAGTAAAGTTTAAAGGTGTGATGAAAATTAGGCTTCTACATCTTTCCTCATCCCAGGTGGGTAGCTACTGAGATCAGTGCTTTTTAAAACCACACTGCCTTTCTAAATATTTAAACATGAGTCAGAAGCTTATTTTCAGAAATCTGATTATGGAACCACATAGCAGAGTAATACAAATATTTTTCTTAGTCCTCCTTTTAATGAAGATGGCACTGATTTGCAGCTCTTCAAATTATCTATTAACGTCCAGCAGCTTGACTTCAAAAAATACTTCCTCAAGTACTGCACTGTCTTTAATACAAAAAGCCGTATCACATCCTTGTTTGGCAAATTTATGTTATTACTTCCATTTTGAGAATAAGGAGCAGAAGGATTAAAATGATGGGTCCTATCTGCTGAGAAAGCTGGTGGTAGTGCTTCAAAGAAGAAGAAATCTTGGTTATCAATTTTAATTTTTTTAAGTCTTTGGCTTTTTCTGCCTTCAGGATATTTTGAAGGTAGAATTTTTTTGACAAACCATAATTTGTTTTATTTGAAAGAACTAAAATTATTTCATTCCTTTGTTTTGAATTGAAATTCTAATTGCATTGACAAGTATAAAATCCAGGACTATTTATAGGTTTTCACCTTTTCCTTGTTGGCTACCAAACTTTTTTTGACTAAGAAACAGAAAATGAAAGGAAGTAGAAAATTAAGTTTAAGGATATAGCAGCAGGGAGGGGTAACTCCCCAGACTTGGATGATGAAAAAAATCTAGGGGACAATTTTAAAGCTGGGAAAATTAATTACTTTCTCTTATTCAGTTTACATTCTTCTGATGATGAAAGTTAGAAAGTTTTTTTTTCCCCTTGTATTAAAATTCCTTTTCCTTAGATGGAAGTTAATTGATTTTAAAAAATGAAAAGGCATGTAAATTCCCTCTTTCCAAAAATGAAAAATAAAATTATAAAGTAAATATTTTCTGAAACTAATCACACTGAATAAAATTACGTTTCCAACCATAATCCAAATAAGTTATAACTTTTGTTTCAGAGAAACAAGATTTTCACTAAGCATTGCCTTTCTTCAATATTTTGTACAATATTAAGTAGATATATTGTTGTGCCTTAGCGTTGGTGGATAAGTGTTCACTCAATTGAAAAAAAATTGTTTTCTTCACCATACAGATACAAAATACAACATAAAAGTATGAAAAAGTTTAATTTGAAAGTTTTAGTGTAGCTGCATTGAAGTCATATCCATGGATTTATTTTTGTACTGGATCTTTGAAATCGAGCAGTTTTCAGGGGAGTGAAGGACTAGAGAGTTCTACAGAGCGAACACGTGGAGAGCCTTTACCCTGTGTCCACAAACACATCCCTGCTACACATGTGAGCTGTAGGGCTGGTTTTTCCAAATCTAAGCTCACCAGACAAGAGAGTAAATGAAATAAATCTGGGGCAATAGCAACCCAAAACAATCTAGATTCAAACTACTGGAAAATGTATTTGTGCTGAATTTGGTAAATATTTTCCATTTTAAGAGTCGTTAAATCAAGTTTTTTGCCTTGTCAGATCTCCATCTTCATTTTGTTGCGTGTTGAGGCCTGTCAGAACTTCCTGGTAAAGTCTGAGAACATCCTGCAGTAAGAGCAGGTGCTGTTCCAAGAGCACAAACCACACGAGTTAAATCAGACACTGTCTCATACCGATGAAATTGGAAGGGCCATTGCACACCCATAAAAAATTTGGGCTATGTTCAACAGAGAGCAGTGGTGTGAAATGCACATTAAGAGACAATTAAAGACAATGTCATTATAAGCAATTTTCTTGTTGGGTAGCTAATGCAGCTCTCTGACTCTGCCTTACCCTCTTATGTGAAGTTGGAAACCTGATTATTCTGCTGCCAAAGGATAAAATGCTCTGGAAGTCGGTCTGTTTCATCTGATGTCTCAAGTGCCAGTGCCTGGCTGCCACCTCTCTTTTGATACTTAGAATTCTGCATCTATGGACTGTTTCTGCACCCAAAGCATGCTCCTCCCGATAAGTGATATAACAGTTCCTGGGGCTGGATGCTCCGAGCACTTTGCCAGCTCTAAGGATTTTGTTTTACACACATGTAACAATAGCATTCAATAAGAATTAATTAAAATGAGCTCCCAGTCAGAACTGGTGTGCTCGGGGCGCTGAGGCAGTGGTGATGCCTGAGATGGCCTCTCTCTAAACACCAGAGACTGGACAGGAATAAGGGAATAAAGGTAGGTATTTATTTGAAGGGCCTTCAAAGGCACAGCCTGGGGAGTCCAGAGGCTGCTGCCAAGATGGACCTTGGGTCATGAGTTCTTCACCCTTTTATAAGTTTGGTTCATTTGCATATCAGGGTTAATTCTCCAGTTACAACCCCCAGTTAGTGATGTAACTACCCCAAGTTTGCCCTCCTCTTCAGAGGTCTCAGTTTACACATTTTGAGGCCTGGGACAACACGGTGTCCTTGCAGAGCAAACCCAGAGGTGTTTGTCATGTCTAACTGGCAGGAGAGAACAGCAGCTGACAGGCCACAAGAAACTTCAGAGTTACACACTGGGCAGTACAGGATTTGAAAAATAGAAAAGTTAAAACCTGATGCATCAGTGGAACACACGGCTTCATACCTGGCCATGCCTTTATCCAGCTCTGTGAGCAGGAACTCAGCTCTCCCAGCTGCTAAAACCAAAACTTGATGGGGGATATATGAGCCATGCGTTCCCTTGACATAAATTTTGTTTTAATTTTTACCATCTTAATTTACATCTGCATTGGAAACTCTTTCTGGAGGAGCTTCCAGATAAAAGAAAGGGGAAATAATGTATTCAGGTTCCATCTCTGTCTGCTAAGGACTGTACTTAAACCTTGTTTCATGTGTGTGTGACCACTATAATCACAAGAGTTACTGCAGGAAGGGGCTGTGCTCTGTTCTAATCAGAGACAAAAAAAAAAAAAAAAAAAAAAAAAAAGAAGAANAAAAAAAAAAAAAGGAAGAAATAGGAGAAACTTCCATGAAATGGAATTTACACTTCCTAGCTCTCCTGGTTAGAAGATGGAAGAAAGTGTCTTATGATATTAGAAAAGTTCCCCTGTATTTAAACATGATGTAGAAGTGATGTGGAGGGAGGATGAGCAATACCTTCTGTCAACATCACAGGCTCTACAGCTGGTTTTGTTTCTCCAAACTGGGAAAGCATCTAAGAAATTTCAAATACATTTTTAGTTCAGTAAGAAAGTCCCACTGTTTCTCTTAGGAGAAAGGAAGATGTTTGGTCAGGACACGGAGAAATAGGAAAGGATATGGGGCCCTTTCAAGAGTCCAAAAATAAACATTTCTGTTCACCCTGCTCTCAAAAGTTATGTGCTCACACACACTAACAAGCACTCCTTTGGGAAAGTTAGGGCATGAGGACATTTTTGTGACAAGCTTATATTTTTTAGCCCAGCTTCTGCTTTGGCACTTGTTTGACCTGGCAATTTAAGCTCCTTTCTGAAAGAACAGGGCTTGTCCCTTAACTGTGTTGGAAATTGGAATCTCAGTGGGAATTTGTGATCCCAGCAACTTGTAAACAGCCTCTGTCCTTCCACGTATGTCCTCCTAACCCCAGCAGAATTTAAAATGTACAGGAGCCTCCTAAGCAATGACTTGTGCCATTTCACTGACTTTTACTTGTATCACCACCAGTAACAATAAAAGCAGTGAAATGAAAGCTGTAACAAGCTGCTGCTTTGGCATAATAGCTTGGAAGTACTTTATCCACAGTTAATATGCACCTGGTGCACTCTCAGATAAACACCCCAAGCAGGGACCAGAATAAAAAATATGCCCAATACATATCTGAAAATAGCACAAACTACCTTTGGCATGATTAGAATCCTTACTACACAGTATGTGTGTTCCCCACATCTGGAATGTGTTGTCCATTGGTCATATTGCTTTGAATCTCATCTTTCTTAGACATTAAAAAAAAAAGGAACCAAGCCTTCCTGCAGCACTGAGAAATGCAAAGAAGAATGGGGATAACTGTTTTTAGATGAACAAACAATGACTGAATTCAATGCCAGGGATCTGTTTCTCTTATATCCTTTACGTTTTAATTTTCAGTTACTTTGTAGGAATTAGGAGCAATTTCTGAAGAGCATAGGGAGGGTATGGTTGGGTTTGCTACCTTGAGTCATGTTCTTGGCTCCTCAACTCTAATACCTTTACCTGGGAATGCTGACCATTTGTGGCTTCAGAAGAATATAAAAAACAAAACCCAAAAACCCCACCAGCATTCAAGGCATGCAGGGATCTTTTGGGGTGAGGAATGAGACTCTTATTCCCACAGAAGTGCATTTTGGACACCAATAATAGCTTGCATTGTTCCAGATGTTATTGATAAAATTATGCAACTCATCTTGTCCTTTGGCTTCCCCATGTGATGAATTAATTTCTTGAGTTCAGTATAGAAAGAGTAAAGAAAAAAAAGTATTTCACTTCAGAAATTCAGTTTCTCTTAAATTTACTGAATTTTAGTTTTAAACAGGTATTAGGAGTTTTATAGTTCCTTCTAATTTTTCTCATGTTTGCAGTAAGTAATACCTGTGCATCCTCTACTTCAAAATGCAGTGAGTTGGGCTACGGATCTGAATCCATTTGGATCAGAGCTGTGGATTTGGATTAGTAAGGTTTCTTCCTTGTATGCTTGCATGCTTTGTTCCATGCTTCTCTTTTCAGTGCCCTTCCTGGCTGCACATTTGAATGGGTTTGTCTGCCTTACACTATTATTAAATCTCATCTTTTACTCCATAGGTATAATTTTGGTAAGTAGATTTTGTAATGTCTAGAGATCTTTAAGCTCTTGGTGCATTTGGTGTAGAGCAGACAACTTAGATAAGAAAACCTCATCTGGAATGAAAACGTAGCCTGTTCTTTCACAGCTGGTACTCTGCTGTTTCACTCCCTTTTCTCTCTCTTGGAAGGTCATGTTACAGTGTTAAGTGCAAATTTCCATTTAGTGTTACTTTAATAAGGGTTTTCAAGCTGTTCTGTTTTCCATATTGTCCTTCGCTCAGTGATTTGGTTGTGCTCTGTAAACAGAATGACTCAGATGTGTTGTACTGAGTAAGGCTTGATGGCAAAGCTGAGAAGTTAAGCCCTCTTTTTGAAAAGATTGTTTTCAGGCTTTTGCAGGTTATTTGATGAGTCAAACCCAAGTGGAACTCTGCCTTAGAGAATCTCCTCAGTCTGTGTTCACAGCCAGCCTAAGGCCTATGTATCACACCCACCGCACTTACAACACTCACATTAGAGCTGAATATTAATTAATAATTAATTATATATTGAATTAATTATATATATTAATAAATATTTATATATTAGAGTTCAAGCTTTACGCTGGGCTTTCACACACGGAATTCACCTCATCCTCCCACTTAAAAGGAAACTCTCACTGGCACCTCCAGTAGCCTGTTTAATGACATTACTATGCGTGAGTTAATTTTAAAAGATTTTTTGAATGGTCTAATTTTCTGTTGAATTGTTTGAGTCTATGAAGGGCTGTGTTAAGCACTGTATCAATTGAATTACATTTTCCTCATCCTGCAGAAACACTGCCAATCTTTGGAGAGTATAAAAATACCATTTACATAAGCTTTTGTCCATTCATAAAATCTGATAACAGGAGTCTTGACTAACATTTTAATATACAAATAAAGGCCCAACTTGACCTCATTTTTTAACAATTGCTTGTTCACTTTGTTGCTGTAGTTATTTCTAAAAAGAAATAATTGTATGTCTCTGAGGGTAAAAAGGCTTTTTCAAACAAGAATAGTTTTTTTCAAGCAAGAATATTTTTTTAAACAAGAACATTCTTGATAGATACTCTTTTTTGTACAGATATCTCTTTTAAAATAGTTTGGCAGTTAGTAATTCCCAGGACCACAAATCACTTCCAAAGCTAAGCCAAATAATTTAGCTCTTGCATACCACAGTGTCCTAGCCCATCAGGGTTGAATGCCCTGAGCAAATATTATGGCTTTGTTGGACTGGAAAGGAACAAGTTGGGAAACCAACAGGATGGAAAACTGCTGCACACCAGACTGAGAAAATAATATTCCCATTAGCATATTCAGGGGATTATAACAGCTGGGTAGACTTTCAGGTTGTAGAAGTTTCTCTTTGCTGATCATAAAATGATGCAGGATAAATATTTGCAAAACTTTGTGTGCGTCTCCTCAGACAGTAATTTTTCAGATGAAAAAATGTGTCCAGAGAAAGAAAGTCTGAGTTCACTGTCTATGCTGGGATAGACAAAATAAGTGAACCCTACCTTAAGATGAAATGATGAGCCCCATGTGACATAAAAACATCCATGCAGTCCTCACAGTGCCCAGGCCTAGCCCTTCTTTTCCCAGATCTGTGCCTTTCTGTGTTCCATATCCATTCCAGACTCACTCCCATTGTTTAAGTATTTATTTCAGTGTTACTTCTTTGTTTTTAATTATCCCATTACAGCCAAAATGAGAGGTGGCTTTGCCTCAGCATTTTGGTACAGAGGAGCGGTGCAGTTTTGAAACAAATGCTCTGACTGCCTGCACTTAGCACCTCTTGCTACATTTCTCATGTGTGGTTCTGGTTCACGTTAAATAGATTCTTCTCAGATCAGAAGCTCTGATCTGCCTACGTGTCCAGAGGATTTAAAATCCTGAAGGGAGCATGGGGGTCTGAAGCAGGGATCAGTCTGCTAGAGCACTTTACATCCCATACATAGTGGGGATGCTTTGATCCAGGAAAACAGATTAAATTTCATCTGGAGTTACAGCAGAACTTCATACAGGGGAGATGTAGGGGCCTGAGCAGCAGCTGCTCTGACCTACTGATCCTCTTCTGCTGTGTTAGAAAAATTTCTCCTGCAGACATAGTAAAAAAAATGTGGGTTTTGAACTCATGGGTTCTCAGTGTTGTTATAAAGCTATCACCAGCCATTCTTTTTCTCATTCTGCTTTCTTCTGCCAAACGATGAGACATTGTACTGTGTTCTAGAGCTGCACTTGATGGTTGAAAATAAGGTGTGCCACAGACTAAAAAGGGAAATATTGTCGTAGGACAATAGCCTTCCATTCTTCCAGCTCTGCAGGCAAAGAACAGATACTAGCTGCCACTGTGAAACGAAACTGAGTGACATACAAAATGCTAGCACGCTTTCCTAGTGGGAGTGCTTGTAGTGTAACAGGTAATTGCTCGTACTCCTGCTCTGGAAGGTCATTCCGGATGGAAACACAGATGCTCCCATCTTGTCCTTGCTGTAAGTGCAGATACAGCGAGAAGAAAAGGCAGCCTGCTTTCACGGGAGCCTGCTGCTGCTGAGCCTGCTGAAGGAAATTCAGGATAATACGTTTCTGAGCGTTCTGCTACTATGAAAAGAAGATTAAAGGATAAGTGGCTTATACTGTTACATTGACTCCAGCCTACAAAACAAAATGGCAGAATTTTTTTCCGTGGCAGTTTTGATACGCTGTTCGTCAGTAGTGGGATAGCTTCCATCTGAGAGTCAAAGGAACAGATGGGAAAATGTATTTTACTCTGTAGGGAGGAATGTATTCCAGGGCAAGAAGTGTGAGAAACATAGAAATTGGTATTCTAACTAATTGCTCCATGGCTTCAGGTAAGTCATGCTTTCCAGCATTTTCAAAAAAAGCTGGCTGAAATGAGGTCATTGCAATATTGAAGCTTGCCTAACTAAATGAAAGAAGTAAAGAATGGCCAGAGCCGTGCACACACATGGAACATTTTTCTGGTTGAGAACTTTGCTTGTGGGGAATCCTCACTATTAGGGGGAATTTGCTGCTTTCAGAAAAATAAGTGTTTGTGTGCTGCTGTCCTCTCAGGAAATCCTTTTGAATCAGCTGTTTGAAAGTTCTGTTATAAACATGCAGCAAGTTTCCTATGCAAGAGAAATGTGAAGAAATACCAACTTCTAATCCAGCTCTGTCACCTAAGTAGGGCTCTCCTCAGCCGGAGAGTGGAGGCACACCTAATTGCCCCAAATCACTGATGATTTACTACACAGGTAAGGGCCATCATGCACAAGCCTGTAAATGTCGTTGCTAAAAAGCACTTTTTTGATGTGCAACATCAGCTTCTTCTTGCCAGGATAAAGGCATGTAATTTCTCTTTCTGCCTCCCAGTACTACTCTGTGGGAATCTACTTGTAAATCCCTTGCAGAGCCAAGGTAGATTCTTTCTGCTCAGCCACAAACAAGGACTCTTGAGGTTTCATTCTTTGAGATCCAAGCATGCTTTTATTCCCTTCCCGGAGAACCAACCACATATGTTTGCTGTCTTCACTTCTCTCACCAGGAATATAAAAATAGATTTACTTCTTCAAACGCACACAACTGTTATTATTTTCCCCATTGTAACTGACCAGCTTCGTGCTAAGTGAGTTTGGTGAGACTCGACTTAAAGCTTCGAGCAAAATTCTTATGGAAGGTTCAGTTTTGTGCCTCTATGGACAGCAATGCCCCGAAAAAGTGGGAAGTGGCCTTTCCAGACTGTGCTCATGCAACACAGAGAACTGGAACATTCTTTCTACCTGGGCTTTTTGACCCTTGTGTTTCTCGCAGTCCTGATGAGTCCTTGGCCACTGTGCTGCAGATAACTGGGAAGTGGAATCTCCAGCATAAGGACAGCATAGAATTAAATGCTCGTGCACTGTCAAAATACTGACAGCTAAAAAAGGCTCCAGCCAGGAACTCATTGGACAGCATGCAATGAGCAAAATTACTTCAATATGCAGAAGAAATTTAGATGCCCTGAGGGAATACTAGTTCAGAGAGATAGTAATAGGGATTACTACTTGTTTCGTAATGTGGCTTGAAAGAAATCAACCAGACCAGACCTGCTGCCTGTGCGTGCACTAAGCCACAGTCCCAATTCAGAAAGGAAGGTGTTAACCATCCCTCTTGCCTTCATACTGCCGCCTCCTCCCCCTCTGACCTCTTCTGCCTCTAATTAAACAGCTTCTTTGTGGCTTCATCTGTCCCTGCCATTTCCACCCTGTACCTTTCTCTGCCTTACCTGAACACTCACTGAGTGAAGAACCTGCAGGTGTTGCCCCGGGTGCCGCCTCCTCCTGCCTGACAGCCTGTATAACCCACTTCTATCTGCCTTTTTTTTCTCTCTTCTGTAGTAACTGCCCTCATTAAGGCCTAGGGAAGTCTCTTTGTAGACAAATCTCCTGTCCTTTTTGCCACCCTGCACCCTTTCACTTGGGGGTATCATTCCTAAGTAAGTTTTTCTCTGCTCTCTTTTCCGTTCCCTCCTTTGCATCTTCCAGTTACTGTGGAGTTTCTTCTGGCCCACTTAACCTCCAGTTTGGAAAAGGAAATTGCACTTTGGCATGTCAGCCTGGAAATGACTGCTGACCCCTCATTTAATTTCAGCTGTCTGACATGCTCAGCCCTCTGCTCTTTGCTTTGCAATGTTTCTTCTGCCACATTTTATGGAAGAGAGTCAAAAGATGGATGGATAATCTGTGAGTCACTTGTGCAGTGACGACTTGCAGATTTACTTCTTTCCATCCTAATTTTTTTCTATCCTGCCAGTCTTTTATTTCAGTTTCTTCTGCAAAAGGATGAGAATTCATTTGAAGAGAACACTGAATGCCTCTCATTGCAAAGTATTTTTAAAATATTATCAATATTTGTAGAAGAATTTCTCCACTTTCATCTGCAGAGTGTAACTAAAAGATTTTTTCTTTTTGTCAGAAAACATAATCTTATCACAGAGACTTTGGAGGCCTATTCATGACAGCTCAGACTGGGAGATTATATACCCTTTGAGCTCTGCTTCTCTGATTAGAAGCCGACTTTTGCTCATGTGCTTGTGCTTTTTCTGTCCCACCCCTTGCCTCCTTCTCCTCCACCCCCTGCCATGTTGTTTAAACTCAGTTTGACCATGGAGATACTGTAATCTGACGATTTAGGATACTGAAAAAATATTAGTTATTGGGAATATAGGATGACTTGGTGGTGGTTGAGTGGGGAGGTATAATTTAGTGCTGCCCTGGACACTTTGGTTTTAACATGACTGTTCTGGAAGTCATCTGAAGTTTCTGACTGGGCCAGACAGTTGCCTTGTCCTGTGAGTCTATCAGTGCCTGTCTGGGTAGAGAAGAGAAGCTCTCAAAAGAGAAATGAGAGAGAATATTATATCATTTTATTTTAATATATTTGCTGATAGCATTGTTTTGAATATATCTTTTGGGTTGATTTTTTATTTTGATCTGCCCATGAATTAGTTATTGCCATATGTTCTATAAGTAGAATTTGTGTCATTGTTCAACAGTCATCATTGGACTATGAGACTTAACAACATTTTCAGTTTTTCCTCTTTGACATTTTTAGGATAAAGATGTTTTTGCAGTGGCTTGGTTTATTAGGTAGTCAAAGCTGCTGTCAGATAGAGATACCCAGGCAGCTCATCCCTGGTTTGTGACGTCTCAATAATTGAAAACCGTAATTTAAAATAGGGATAAGGTCACTAAATTAACGTAGTTAGTAAAATAAAGTGGACTGTTTACAGATAATTTCAGAATTTAACATGCAAAGGATCCTCTTTTTAATAAGGTTTAAAAATGGGAAATATCTTAAAATATGACTTCAGATTTAAATATTGTTAGATGACTGATCCACTGACATTTTGTCATTCTTCCAGAGAATACTGGAGCTTTCACAGCTCATAGAGCATAAATCTGAAAGGCTGCATTAGGCTTTAACGTTTCTTTAAGAAAGCAAGCTATGAATAATAAAGGGCACATGCAGCCTCCTATTTTGATTTATTTCTGAAATGTAATATATTTCATGAAATTCCACAATACTTATTGCAATTGGAGTGAGTTACTTCTTCATTTGATTTTATTTTTTTATAAGCTAGGAGTGTTAGTCACTATAATAAAAATGAAATGTGTAATTTCTAACTAAAGAAGCTTAGCATGTTTATGTTGCTAGCAACATGTGTTTGTGTGGAAAAAGTTGCTGAAAGCTGACCCCATACTGGGAAAATTGCTAATCTCCAAACAGAATCCTAAACAACTTAACACAAACATTTTACTGTATTTATTTTTAAGGTCATCTTACACATTCTGAAACAGTATTTCATTGCACGTTGGCAATGTGAATGGCTTGTGCCTCCAAAATTTAATTTTGATTCCCAAGGAATCTTCTCGTCCCTACACCATGCCATGGTTGCCTCATTTAATATTTTTTCAAATGAACACGTCAAGTCCAGCCTTTCTTTTAGGGGTTTCTTTGTTGAACTGTAAAAGTCTCTTCCAGCCTTCCAACACTGAGTGAAATCTTGGCTTTGATTGAAATTGGTGGCAGAAGCACTGAGTTCAACACAGTCATGGCTTCCTCACCTGAATGCAATAACTTTATATTCATTAACAATTCTAAAATCAATAATGATCTCTTATGTCTCAAAGGTGTGATGGCTCAATTTATCATCTTTAAATACCTCATCAATTTCAGATGAAGTAGATGTGAAGCATTATTCTTAGTACTGAAGTGCGTATCTTAAAAATACATCTCAATTCCTTTTGCATTTACCTAAAGGAGTGTGATAATGAAGTCTTACAGCCATGGTGAGCCTTCACTTGTCCCATCTTCCCGAGGCATCCTCCTGGAGAATCTGGCTGCTCATGTCTCCTTACTGGGTGAAACACTGGCTGTGTGGCTTGCCCAATTCTAGTTTCTTTCCTTTCTGTATCTACTTGTTTTCATATTTTTGTGAGCTGATTCTTTGTAAAGAAACTGTATTCTGTGGTGTGTCATGAAGTGCCTTGACTCCTGAATCTGAATCCAGGTGAGAACTTAATGTACTATTGATATAATTAGCAATACCACATTTTACCAAATGCTTTCTTTAGTTCCGTACTAACATTTAACACTTATGTTACATTATTGACATGATATTTCTATGAAATTAGCTAAAAAATATTACAGATATTTTTAGTTCTACAACGAAAATAGAGAAATTGAGTCAGAGAAATAAAAATGTGTGGCTAGCAAGGGGATGGGACTTGATGATAGAGCTACGTTCCCAAACCCTCTTGCTGCTTCCAGGCTTGTGCTGATTTCCCTGGGCAGGCTGCAGTACGAGCTGTACTGGTGCCTTAGGTTTTAACTTCTGTATTTTTCAAATCTTGTGCTGCCTGGTGTTCCTGTAGCGTGTTAACTTCTGCTCTCTCATGCTAAGATAAACATAGCAAAGCCTCTCTAGGTTTGCTCTCCAAGGACACCCAGACTGTCCTAGGCCCAAAACCAGCATCTTGAAAAGGGGGGTGAGCTTGGAGAAATTACATCATTAGCTAAAGCTTTAATTGGCAAATTTATGCAGATATGCAAATGGACCAAACCTGTAACAGTGCGAAGAACTCGTGACTCGGAGTCCATCTTGGGGGTCCTTTTCGGATGCAGCCTCTGGCTCCCCAGGGTGTGCCTTTGAAGGCCTTTCAAATAAATACCCAGCTTTATTCCCTTACTCCTGTCTCGTCTTTGTTTCCAGGTAGCCTCTCAAGGCATCAGTACCACTTGGGTCTGACCTTTGAAATGGAAACACTCTTGTTATAAAATAACGCTCCCCTGGCCTGGGGGTCTGCAGTGGGACATGCAGCTGAGCAGGTTCACCACACTCAGGTTACCGTGGCTCTGTGGTTTATCACCTTTCTCGTTAGAACATAAAGGCTGCCTGCAGATTTCTCACACCTTAATTGTTTTTGAACAGAGCTGTTTATAGGAAGCCCCAAAATGGAACTGCTTTCCTGTGCTTCCCCTTCGTTGCATATTAACATTTAATTAGCAAAAAAGATCTTATTACCTCAGCAGTAAAAGTGAGAATAGCTAAGGGACCTGCTAAATATGAAATTAAATGCACAGTCAACCTTTAAGCTGGTCATAATGCTGTTACCTAAATACTGTTCTTACTCCTATCATAAACTCCGATTTGATTGATTTTGAAATGTTTATACCCAGAGTGTCTGGCACAACTTGTTTTTGTGAGTACACTGAAGTCAAAATGTCTGAACTAAAGAGACAACTACTCCTAACAAGCTTTATTTGGGGTTTTCTCTGGTTCAAGTGTCCTTTCTTCAGAATGGGAACTGAGCTGGAATCCAGGAAGAACTTAAACCAAGAAAAACAATTCTCTAAGCATACTTTAATCACCCATAAATATTCTCATGGCTCTGAGGACTGTCTTTCAGAGGAATCTGTTTCTGAAGGAATAGAAGGCTTTTCCCCTGTGCCACTAGAAATTGTGGGTGACTAAAAGGCAGATGTAGCACAGATATATGTAGGAAAATACATTATTTTGTTCAGCTTTTGTTTTGGGGTGAGAGGCGTGAAGCCAAAATGAGATGGAAGTTTTCCCAGTGGGATACATAAGGAATGGCAAAAGAGAGGGCTCTTGGTATCTGCAGCTTTAAGGATATCTTGGCTATTTATTACAACTATTACCACAGCAGTGAAAAAGGCTTTTGGTAACATGCCCTCTGCAAAATCTCTTGACTATTTTTTCCACTTAGCTTTGGTTGCTAAGTTCTGTTTCTATACATGTCATCTTTCTGGTTTGTTTTGTATTATGATGTCTCAGCAGCAATGTTTCATCACGGACACTTGTTTTGATACTCATCTATTAATACATCAATGGGCATCTCACACATGCCTCTATTTTAAATTTGTTTCTCAAATCATGCTTTGAGAACACATACTAAGGTTGCTGGGATGTTATAAGGCATACACCTGAACTTTTCTGAGAGCATATAAAATATGTTTGATCCAGTTTACAGTAAAATTTGAGATATGTAACTAAAATTTTGATTATGCTTGGCTTTACAGCTTCCAATACAGAAACAGTGTTTGTTAGAGAGAATCACACAAGTGATTTGCTTTTATAGTTTAGGAACAGGATATCTCTTGAGAGGATTAGGTTTTGCAGCAGTTTCAAGCAGTTTGCAAATGAAAGAGGATTTCTTCGGTCTGTGTTATTATTTATTGCAACATTTTCTAGAAATATTACTTGAAATAACACTTGTCTTTTGAAAAACTTACGTTTTTGTTCAAAAAAAAATGTTACCAGTGTTTTGTTTTCATTGGAAGAGAAAGCAAAATATTTAATTTTGAGTCTGGTTAATCTGAAACAAAATCTTTCACTGTGTTGAACAGTACAGGAATATCTTCCTTTTGCTGTTAATTTCCGGAGCTGATTTAATGCCTCATAAGAGAAATAGTTGAGGTATCTGCTGCCTCTCTCCTCTGTAGGGATTAGCCTTGGTCTACAACACACTCACAGCCTGTTCTCTGGTTGTACACCGGGCATCCATCATGGGAGATCTAATCCCTGGAATCTGACATGCAACACCACAAACCCATCTAAGGAGCAATATCTCAGGTTGCAAGAGTTCCCACTAATATCATATTAAACTTTTCAATAGATGGTGTCAAACATAAATAGTGCAATAATTCCAAACATTTTTTAAACATCTTCAAGCAATTGCTGGAAATATTTAATTATTAGAGCCTTAACCTTCAGCATGTTTTAGGTACAACAGTGCTGGAGAGGTGGTTCCTGTTTGTCATTCTGAGTGGACAGGTATGAAAAAATAAATGCCAGAGGAATTGCATTTACTGGTATGAAATCTTGCAACATGGAATAGAATACTTATTAGAAGACTATAAATATAATTCAAATTCCTCTGACCACCATGCCTTGGCAGGTAGTCTGCAATTTCTGGAGCACACAGTTGCTGTTAGTGTATCGATTTTTGTGGTCGGTTCACTGACTAGCTACTCGTGGGACTCTTCTCTTTCCTCAGATATTTGCCAATATTATTTTCACTGTGTATTAATTAAGTTCTCCCATTTGTTCGAGTCTTTAACTGCATTGCTGGGACAGCTCTAAAGCTTTTCCACTAGGCAACAAAAAGAAAGCTGATAGAAACTCCTAATTTGCTCTCTATGACTCCCTGAGAGGAGGGGGCAGCCAGGTGGGGGTCAGGCTCTTCTCCCAGGCAACAGCGACAGGAGAGGAGGACACTGCCTCAAGCTGTGCCAGGGGAAGTTCAGGCTGGACATCAGGAGGGGTCACTTCATGGGAAAGGCTTGGTAAACCTTGAAATGGGCTTCCCAGGGAGGCGGCGTAGCCACCGTCCCTGGAGGTGTTCAAGAAACCACTGGATGTGGCACTCAGTGCCAAGGCCTTGCTGACAAGGTGGTGATTGAAGATTGGACTCGATCTCTAAGGTCTTTTCCAACCTAAATGATTCTGTGATTCTGTAATTCCCTGAGAATACATTTTCCTCTGCATTTTAAGAGCTGTTTATTAGTTCTGGCTCGAAATGAAAAATGCTGACCAAACACTGGAAATGCATTCAAGATTTGCTTGGGGTTGAACCCCCTTGATAGTGAAGCGGGGTGGGGGGGAAGGTTGAGCTTGCCATGATGCATTTTCCTGCTGTGTGCATCAGCAGCTGGGGAAAGCTCACTGGTCCTGACTCAAGTAAAGTTCATGTCTCGAGTGACTCCGTGTTTTCTGCCTGTTGTTGTCACACTGCAGCACCACTGAGTTACTCATAAAAGATGCCCTGTGGTCCTCTTTATAAAGGCCAGGCTCACCTGCTGCAAGGACAGATGGGATTAGTCAGCAGCCTTATTTGGACACAAGGAGATAGATTTGAGGGGAATTTGTGACAGCTTCCAGCTGATCCCAACAGTAGCCAGCCCAGGTACAGACATGCACAGCCTTCACGTCAAAACACCAGAGGCCGCAAGTAGGATGGCCCCCTCTCCAAATGGTGACTCTAAAAGTCACCATTTTAAGTGACTTTTGCACACTACAGTATTCCTGAGTTGGTTATGTATTCGTCAAATTTCTTTATCTTCCTTTGATCCGGTGTGCATCTCCCCACTGCTTTAAATTTGTGCTGTCTGCGTTAGCTGTCCTGATTCCTGCGAGCACAAAGTGTGCCCTGTGCACTCGTTTTAACACAGCTCTAGTGCAATGTGATCCTGTGCATAGAATTCTAATTTTCCAGTTCTCTTGCATGAGCTCTTGTTGAACAGTTTTCACTATCATGGTGACCTGATTCCACCCTCAGTGAACTAGATTTATTTGCAAAACTAGAATTTGGGGCCCAGGACTGTATTCTTTTTCCAAATAGGTTATTTGGAAAATAATAACCTTTTCCACCTCCATAAAAAGAAAAGCAGAACAAATGAACAAAGAACCTCTTCAATCCACAGACAAGAAATTCTTTTGGTGCTTGTATATGTTATGCAAAGATCAGATTTAATTTAGATATTTGGGGTGAGAACATCATCTTTCGAAACAGTTTAGAAACAATGTCCTCTTCGGTATTACAGCTCTCCAAATGTTCAAACTGAGCAGGAACACCTGAGAGTGGATATCAGCTCTTTAGTTACCTTGAGCAAAAGAAGTTATGAGCCCTCCTCCTGAGAGAGGCGATTGAAATGCCCGCTAAAGCAAGCAAAGCAGACCGAAGGGGGAGATTTTTCGAGTTGTCTAAAAGATCTGGAGTCCCAGAATGGGTGGCTTTGAAAAACCCACCTTAAAAGCTGTCAAAAGAAAAAAGAAGAGGGGAAAGGAAAAATGATTGTGTGAGAATCCGAGGAGATCTAGTCCTTCAGGCTTCACCCTTATATTCCTGGCATCCTTAACAGATTTTCTGTTCAGACCAGCGCTGCAGCAGGACAGTTGGCACTGGAGGTGAAGGAGGATCCAGCGAGTCCTCCCCTGTGCGGCCTCTTCTGGCCCATCCTCTCCCCCTCCTATGTTTCCTTGCTGGGACCTGAGCTGTTGCATTGCAGGAGCTCCCTCCCTGTTCTGTTACTAATTTGTGTGCAGAGTTCTAATTACAATTTACCCAAATGTTTTTCCATTTTCCATCTATCATGTTCTGAGTCTATAAAAGAGTGGGTGAGAAGGCTTGTCAGTAAGTCACACCTCTTCCATTTTTTAAGCTGTATTTTTAGTTGACTGACTCAGATGGACTTTTGCTGTCAGAATATCAAAAAAGCCTTACCCAGCATGTGTGTCTTCTTCCATGATCAGTCATTTGGAATTCAGGATTTGAGTTCATGAAGGAATGTATTTGTATCCTCAACTCACTGATTTATTTCAGCTTAGATGTTGTTTCAGTCTCCTGAAGGCTGAGGGTGTATTCCTGAGGGTATGAATATGACATACTGCAATCTTACCAGTTGCTTCTCCTGGCAGTTCCAGTGGTGAGCATCTGCACTTTGTGGCCTGACTGCTGCTGATACATGAAAAATAAACCTGAAATTTAGCTCTAATTATACTGCAGGTGCTGATGAGTCTGTGGTCTCTGCAATGGCAGTGAACTTTCTTTTATCTAGGAGGGTAAAAGAACTTGGAGATGCAGTAGGATATGGAAGAGATCTGTTGCTGCTTGTTTGATTTCTCTCATGATTCCTCCATGTCTAGCACTTTTAACACTTCTACTTGCTTTTCATTTTTTCAGTAGGATTATGTTTTGTTCTTTAATAATGATATATGTTATGGAAAAGATATCTGTAAATTGTTTTCTCTAGTAGTAATATTTTTTTCTTATCTATTTCTTGCCTGCTTGCATATGCCCACAGTCACCGTGCATTTTTACACCCACCTGCATACAGCAAACGCACCTGCATGAGCACACACAATTCTTTTTGTGGAAGATGGAACTGCTAGAAAGTCTTCCTTATCCTTTTTATGTCAGTCATTCCACAGAACAGTGGACCATCTTTTCCCAAGATGTATTCTAAAGAGCTGCTTCAAGTTCAAAGCCCAGCTCTGAACACCCTGGAGCTGCAAAAACTCTGTTTCTGGGCTGAAAATTTGCAGTTTTATGTGGTTGTCAGCACAGAGGCTCAGGGCGAGTCTGTGGTGTGAGGAATTGCTGCTTCCCAAAGTGTATGTCAGTCTTAATTTCAGTCACTTCCATTATGGTCAGAGCGCTTAAAATGTAAACATCTCCAACAGGAAACAATTCATTCCTCATTGATCTTTCCTGGCAGCTTGCTTCCTCCCTCCAGTGGAGTGGAGTAGTGCACCTTTGGGTTTTCCTGCCACATAGCTGGCTGTTTCAAACCGGTATTGACTGTACTGAAGCTTTATGGAGCCTCTCCACCATGGGGAGTTCAGACCTGAGTGTTTCATGTCTCCTCAGTGGTTGTCACAAAGAGGAACAAAACACTGCTTGAGAGATTGCAGGGACAGACCTGACCCCAGCTGGCCCAGAGGAGGTAACAGGAGCTGTGCAATATCACCGCACCAGCTTTGTCCCTTTGATCTAATCTTTTCTAGACCTCTTATGGGAGCCGGTGAAATTCCCCCTTTCCTCTTGTTCTGTCTTTGCTGTCAAAGCTGTGGTAAATTCTGCCCAGCCCTACGCTCTCTCCTCTATGTATACCTTTTCTTGCATTCACATGTGCCAGGAAATGCCTGTTACTAAAGCCTTTGAGGTTATCTTTGTTTCACAAGCTTTCTTCAAGCGCATCACCAGCTTTGATGTCCAGTAAAACATGAAAGTGCAAGTTCGCTTGCTGCCTTCTGTGGCAGAGTATGGAAAGCAGCAAAAGAACTGAAAACCAAGGTGAAGAAACCTCTGTCTTCAGTTCTCCGGTTCTAGGAAGGTCACCAGAAGGTCACCAGAGCGACCTTGAGAGGGGTGTGTTCCCTGCAAAACCTGACTCGTTGCTAAGCTGCAAAGAGCCCAGGTGATTCGGCCAGCACAGGTTGCTCTCCTCAGCGCAGATCAGCTCCAACAAGGCGCACCCTGTGCAGGGCAGGGAGCCCAGCCCGCTGCGCTGAGGCTCCCAGGGCTGCCCCGGTGCCCTTCATTACCCCATCACGGGGGTGCGGGAGCCCCTCCCCGCTGGGGCAGGGTGCGACATAAAGACGGGCTCCCTTTCCTTTCTCCCTGAGGCTGAGCTGGCTTCCCTTCGGACAGGTGCCTGCCGAGCACCAGCTCCCGGCCCTCCCTGAGCCCTCTGCGCGAGCACCCGTGTGAGTACAGCCCCTGGCCGGCAATGGGGTGTTTGCTGCTGCTTGTCTTTCTCGTAGAAGGTTGCTGATCCTTCGCCTGTTGTCGATTGTTATATCATATATGTGTGTTTGGTTGATGGAAAGCCCGTGGTTTTTGCTGTGTTCTGTTGCCTTTCCGAGCGTTCCTTTGCACGGGCTGCACAGAGAATGCTGAGAGCACAGCTGCTGGTGTATGCAGTGAGCGGGTGGGGGACAGGGCACTGGCCATACTAATAAACACACAGCTCGGTTTGCTGCTACCTAGCGGCTCTCGCAGCCTGGCTCGAGTCATATTTAGTGTGCTGGGCTGGGAGAGCCGTGACTGTCAAAAGGTAGCGCTAATAGGTACATCTGACCTGAAAATTGTACTATAAACTGCAGGGCAGCGTATGTAGTATGGCCAATTTTAATTAAACTCCGTTCAAAAGCTGTGCAGCTCGTTAAAATGACGGGATGCCAAATTGTCAACTTGCCAGTCAAGCTAAAAGGGTTTCCATCTAACAGAGTGGACTGGTTTGAAAAATATGGTTTATTAAAATTCGGCACCTTTGAATAGTTATGTGCTAAATGTGTCTGCCCCGTGGAGCAACACCACAATGGATGGAGCTGTGCCTGGCAGACAGGAGCTTCCTGAGTAATAAAGAGGCTGAGGCAAGCACCGCTTGTGCGTTGGGAGTGCTGAGGGCAAGGGGGGGATACAGTGGCCTGGCTGCAAGGCCATCATTATGTGCATCTCTGCTGGTTTAAAGAAGTTTTTTCAGCCTGTAAGTTTTGTGATTTGTCATAGAAATCAGGGATTTTAGGCCATCTGAGATCACAGCTACCAAATGTTTCTGGCTAAGTCACTGACATGACTGAATGTGTATAGATCCAAGGTAATGTGATGCAGGTGTCTCTAGCTGTAGATGCATTTTAATTGTGGTGTGGAAGTGCAAGTTGAGCCCATTACAAGTTATTTTAAGTATGCTAATTGAGCTCTATGCAAAATACTATTAAAACTGTTTTACAAAGGAGAAATTCAACACCATTTCTGAATTTAATTAACCCATTAGTAACTGCAAACACATTCTTTCTGTCTTGCATTTCTAAGATGAGGGTCATTCACTGGCTCCGTGCTAAGAGTGGTATTCAGAATTCTAAGCATTTTGATATATTTTATCCTTACTTGAGGAAGAATAATATCGATAATCTCAAGAGCAATGGGCTCTGGAATGCGCTTGATACCAGTAACTCAGAAATAAAAGAGGAAAATGCCCTCTGTATTTTGATAACAAATTTTGCTGTTGATGTTTTGTATAAAGAATATTCTCAGGTTTGGATGATTCTACTGTTCATCTGACAGACAGAAGGGAGAGCAAATGAGTAGAGGTGAACAAGAAGGCTGTGGTGTAGTAGACAAATGTCTTTGATGTCCTTGATTTCTGACCGGCACTATAAATGCTGGACCTTTTTTCTTCAACAGTGCAAACACCAGCCTGTTTTCAGGGCTTTGGCCTGGACGTGCTGCTCAAACAGCTTCAGGCTATGAAGAACATCTTAAAGGTGTCAGCCCACTTGGCATAAGAAAGGTAGAGCCATTACAGCTCTGCAAATAATGAAGTATGGAACAAATTGGGAGCAGTGTGTGTTGAACTTGCCTTGGCATTTCTTGGATCCGTTGATTTCCTACTTGTGACAAGTAGTAGGAGTGGGTTATGTTTTCAATTTTAAAAAATCTCCTGGTATCTTTAAAATTAAAAAACCCCCAAACAGAACTGGGAGCATTTAAGGTAACGAAGCTGTTTCAATTTGGTAACTGCAGCATTTTCACCAACATACAACTTGATTGCCTAATATTGTTGGGTCTTACTCCCTGTGTTTGCAAGCTAAGTCAGATCCTTGCATGAACTATTCGTGGCTATAAGGAGGCAGTTCCTTTGTTCCCCGAGGTGTGGGAGACTTGTTCCCATCTCCCAGAAGGCCCCAGAAGTGAACATGTAGGTGCTCAGCAGCTGGGGAGTGCAGCAGAGATCAACAGGTGTTCTTCTAGAACAGTGCAGCAACATCAAAGTGTGCTGAACAAAAAATAATATTCAGGATGTTGGGGCTATGGAGAGGCTGAATATTGCAGGGCTTTTGTTTTCTTTGAAGGTAATGGGCAAACAAAAGCAAAACTGTGGTTCAATTATCATTTGTGGGCCTTGCCAAAGAGGTGCACTTGCATTTTTCTTGCCTTTAATTACATATTTCTGCCACACCTCTTGTGCAGCTCTGTGGTGAGGCAGATGAGGGTGAAGGATAAACCTGCAGGAGAGCCATGGCTGGTTCTCAGTGGAGCTGAGGTGTGTGGGAAGTGCCCAGGGATGAGGAGCTAAGTGAGCAGATGGCCCCTTTGGATCCCAGCACGTGCTTAAACATTGGCAGTAGGGCTCACGAACAGTAGCTCAAAAACTACAGCATTCAACCTATTTATGGTCATGAGTTGTGCTTCCTTGGAAGGTTTGGGATGTCAACATCTCCAACTCCAGGAAATGCATTCCTCTCATCTAAATCACTCTTTTGGCTGGATAGGATAAGCTTCACATGTTGTCTTTTAGTACTGCTACAATATCTCTCTTCTCCCTGAATTGAGGTGGGGAAGGCTTCAGCAATGGCTGAAATACAGATTTTATTATTAGTTTTTTAGTTTAGTCGGATTTTTGCTTTAATCTCTTCCCTGCTTCTTGCGAGGTGTTCTGATGCCAAAGATTCAAAGATATTCAGGAACAGGTGAATCTAAAGCAGTGTGGGAAGCCAGAGTGCTCTTAAAAGACACAAGGAACCTTAGCAATACTTTTTGCTTATTTGCCCAACAGAAAAGTGGTGGTTTCTCTGCCACTTAGTGGAAATTCAACAGCAGAGTGCTGCAGTGAGGTCTTTCAAAAGCAAAGAAGTCTTAAGTAATAAAAATATGCCCAAGGGCATTTACTATTACTGTAAGAAATATTATCATAAATAACCAGCACTATAAATGATATTTGGGAAATAAATTATCAAAGTACTTCATGTGAAGTGCATTGTTCTCGCTTTTGTGTTAGTGCCATTCATTACTTAATACATAAGAAAATTCACGAATTTTCCCTGTTTCATGGTGAAAGAGCTGAGAAGTGGCAATTTAATGTATAAATTTAGCATCTGAAGGCTATAGTTTAGTCAGACAGACAAAAGAAGTTCAGTGACTTCTCTGAAGTTGTATTTGGTATCCAACTGAAGTTGAAAAAATGACAAAAATGGGCAAAAATATGAAGAATGTTTTGTATATGGTAAATGATGACTCAATGAAAAAGCAAAAATACGTGTCTTGGGACCTGAAATTTTTTTAAAATCTAAAATATTGCATTGTATGTGTTGTAGACTTAATATTTTTTAAGATTAAGTGCTTTTTTTGAAATTTAATGACAAGCTGAAATATTTTGTTCTGAACGCAAGTATTTTGACATAATCAGGTTTTTTTTTTATTCTTTCTGCCATCAAGGTTTGGGGAGGCTTGTTGTTTTAATCCAATCATTCATGAAGTATTTTGCCACAAACTGGCTCTACAGTGATCTTCTATCATCTCTTTCTCATTTCATGGAAACCAGAGTTAGTTTTCCCACCTGTGGCACAGAGCTCACATGAAGATGTACCTTAGTCTTAGCCTTGTACTCGAATAAATGTGAACCTCTCATCTGTCCAAGGGAAGATGAACACAATGAGGAGACATCTAAAAATGGGTGATTTGGATCCTGGTTTTCATGCTTTGTGCATTCCTCAACAAGCCAGTTGCTCTGTTCAATAATATGTTACAACTGGAAGATTAGAAAAAAAATCCAGTGCCTTGAAAGAGAGAATATATTATCACTATGAAATTTTGTAGGAGTATTAAATCCCCTTTCACTTTAAGGAATGTTGGACACATGAAATAGAGCAGGAATTCAAAAGCAGACTAGCTGGTCACTGGTATCAAGCAGCCCCACACAAGCTGCTGTTATCAGATGCAGTTTTGATGAGAACATTGGAGAAATTTTTAAATGAAAGAAACTCAATCTTTTCAGAGGAAAACAACAATCCTAAGGTAGTAAATATAAGTGTACTTTAGAAGTCTGCTATTGCAGAATATTGGGTTTGGTTCTTCTTAGTGGGTTTTATTTTGGGGATTTTTCTGTCTTTTTTTTTTTAGAAATACTTGTATCAGCTATTTAGGTAACTGGAGAACTTGCTAGCACCACCTATTGGATGAGAAATTTTCCTTGAATCTAAACAGCTCCTGTTAATCTTTGTACAAAAAAGCACCGTTTATCCATGTGAAGCTGAAATACCTCCAAGCAGTCAGCTTTCAAAAGGGCATTTTGTTTTGTCAGCCTTTCAATCAATACAGTAATTTAATAATTAGTTGTGAGGACTGAGAAATTTCAGTGTTTCATTGCTGCAGCGTGAGGGCTTTCGTATGCTGGGAGTGTACCTGAAGCTGCTGGTTGTTTGGAGGCTGAGCACGCTAATACTACAGCTGTCACTCTGGGGACAGGAGGAAGTACTGGGAGCTCCAGGCACCCATTATTTTTATCCAAAATTGCTTTTTGTTAAACCGTTTGTACTCATCTTCTCATGAATAAAAGGTATTCAGGGAGGGGAGGAACAAATAAAACAATCCTCCTGCCTGAGCTGTTTTCTCTGACAAACCCTACACTGAGCTAAAGCTTTAGCTCTGCAGTAACTATATTTAAAACAGAGCTATGCTTTTCACTGCTTTTTAAAAATAGATTATTTATCCTTCCCTATACACGAACACAACCGACTCGACAGGCAGAAAGAATAGTTACTTAATTCCACTCCTACTCTCTTGTTTCTTCCCTATTAACATTATCTCCTTGGTAACACATCCCATGAATTGTGTCTATGATATGCCAGCTACTGCAGTTTGTTTAGTGCCTTGCTACCTAAATGTATTTGAGTTTTGTCTCTGAGGTCCCACCCTAAATGGTGGAATTTTTAAAATTATTTTTCCTGAGTGTGTCCAGGGGTTTTTCTTTTGTGTCCATTGACCCCAGGTATAACATGACCCCTGTCACTGAAAAGAATGGCACTGAATTTAATTGAGCCTGGATTTCTCAGAAGTTCTTCTCTTTTAATCCTATTGTAATATCTACAACTGCTCAGATGCATATTTTTAGTACAGTGAGTAATATCTCACCCAAATAGATGTTTGTATATAAACTTAAAAGGAAAGACTGTCATCTTTCTCCCCTGGCATTACTTTTGCACAAGAGCCTATAGTCTTTTGTTTTAAATATTTGATAATGTGTAATCAGAATCCATCTGAGCCTCAAGCGTTACCACTTTTAATATCAATTATATTCTCCTTGCAGGGGGCTGATCAGACATGTTTATATATACTTTTTTTCCTGAAAATTATGGAGTCTGCTATATTTCTCAAATGTGTACATTCTGTATAGGGCTCCTCACAGCTGCTGAAAAACTGGTTGGCCATTGGGATGGGATAATATCAATCTCTGCAAATCTCCATGTCAACTTTGGCACAAGGCTAATTGAAGTTACTGGTTTTAGTGTCAAAGAGAACCTCTTTAACTTCTGTGACTAAATAAAATTAAATTGCATGCTGGAGATGTTTCTCTTCCACCTGTTAAAATGTTGTTAAGTGGCCTCCTAAAGAAATACAGGCACCTAGAAGTTACATCCAGGTCGTAAAAACTCTCTATTGGAAACTTGCTCTCTTTTTCTATGAAAAATTTCAACTTCATTGATTCAGAATATCCCAGCAATAAGGAGCACTACACTGGCTAGTTAAAAATTGACTCAACTCTGCTAAAAATCTTTGTCTTCTTTCCTTTTATAGTAATGAATACGGGCAGAGATGCGAAGATACTTCAGTATGGGCTCTGTGAAGGAGGAGCTCACCTGCTTGGGTGTGCCCTAAACAAAGCAGAGGTGTCTGAAGCAGCTTTGGATACCTTTGCAGTACAGTCCAAACGAGTCCCCAAATCACTGGTTGCTGGCAGCAGCGCTTTGTTTTATAATAGAAAATTGAGCTAATAATGGAAGTCATCTTGGTAAAAGACAGAAACACGAATAGTCACGAAGTGGAACTCTATCCAGCGCAGACTCCAGAAATGCCAAGTGCCCGGAATCCGCAGCGGTGAGCTGGAGATGCTGCGGAGGGCAGCTGCTGTAATTTAATGTGGAGATAATCCTGGGCAGATAACGGGGTAATGGCTGTGTTAGGGGAAAGGGCTTGGTGTGAATAACCTGCTGATAGCACTTGCATGTCTCAGGTGCTAAAAGCAGCTGAGCAACCTGCAGCTGAGCGTGTGTGGCTGTGCCTGCTCTGTGTGGGCACATCCACGGATGAATGTGTGTGTCCTGGTGACAGCCGAGGCATCACAAATACAAATGAAGAGTCAAATGCCTTCTTTGCCATCAAGAAGGCGAGATTATGTTGAGCTACTCCATTTGTCTTACCTGATTTATTCACTGGTGATAAAACTGACGCTTGTCTGTATGTGAAGCACCCAGAAAACAGCAGTGGTTTCTTGGCAAATAGATGAAGAAATCACTCCAGTGTTAAAAGGTTGGGAGTGGTGTTGTCAGAAGTAAAGATGTGCTTAAAAGTACGCTTTTGAAGGCTTATGCGTTTATTTGCTTGGTCATTGTCAACACTTTCCATGCCAGGTGGGGGGGATAAGATCCTTTATTCCAGTGACTTGTACACCTGTGAACACTCTTCGTGAAGTAATCCTTATTTGCTTAGTAAAAGAGGGGTTTGCTTTTGAGTTAGCAGAAATATCCTCAAGGTACGAGTGCTTTGGCATGCAAATCTAATATTCAACTATCTTTATGGTTTGTGACTGGCAAGGTGGTCTCTGTGCATGGGATCTAGAGAAAGGGGGAAGAGAAGGATGGACAGAGAGAAGAAATATTTTTTAGCTTTTTTAATAATTAGCTGAGAGAAGATTAATAAACCATCCTGGGGACAGGTATTTAAGAAAGCTAGCAACCCATGAATCTGCACCCCTAAATAGCAAGGGGGGGGGGGGGGGGGCAATATTTTTGCTGGGAAGAGGATTGTCAGATTCTCTTGTTCTCTGAGGATTTTTGAGATGTATAAACCAGGCTCATGCAACTTGGCCACTCTGAACTTCGAGGAAAGAGCATTTGTCGAGTAGGGTGCCCAAAAATCTGTGTCAGTGCTTCTCAGGAATGACTTGGGAGTGACACTGTGGCCTCACAAGTAGGAAAGGAATGGGAATGGAAAGAGACACGAGCATTGCTGGGAGAAAAAATGTTGATAATGTCATGTAGGCAAGTTGAATTTTATCTGCAAGTTTTCTGAGCTCGCTTATTTACTGTTGGTTGACATGTCTAAATTCTTAATGTCAATTACCCACAACGGGGAGGGAAGGGGAGCAAGGGAAATTACCCCCCCCCTCACCCCCCCGTGCTGTCAGCACTGAGAGCTGCACTATTGACAGGGAGCATTTACCAGCTGTGTTTGAAGGTTGTTTGCTTCATCAGCCACCTTGGCTGCGTTACGAGAGAGATACGGCCTGACAAACACGAAGCCTTTGACGGAAACGCTGTTATTTATTAGGTTACACATTCGTAGCGGGGTTTTCTTGTGATGATATCAGCTATTTGAAGAGCACGAGGGCTGCCCAGACGGCAGGCTCGGGCTCCGGGCTGCCAGGGCAGGAAGGCGGTGTGCAGAGCGAGCCCGAGGAGCTGATGTGCTCCTTCAGCCCACTGCCTGGGAGCGAGGGCAGGCTGACCCCACCGCTCTGTAGGAGCCCTTCGTGTGGTTCCTCTCCTTGTTTTGCTTTTTTTCCTAAGGATAAATTGCCCTCAGATTTCAGGAGAACCTTTTGGTGTGGAATACAATTTTGGCTTTTATCATTAGCTGCAAGGGAAGCTACGAATGTGGCTTTCTAACTTCACACGTGCAAAAGGCTTGCTGAGCTGTGATATTTTCGAAAGTTCCCAGCCTGTTTTGTGCTAGGCTTAATTTAAACCCCAGCACAACCTCTCCAGCTGAGCTGTTGGGTGTTATCGCCGAGACCACAAGTTTGACCTGTAACTTTCGTTCGGTAGGGAACGTCCTGTGGACTTGGATGTCACGAATCAGGCAAACAATGTTACATCCACACCCGCGGGGTTTAACCTGCAAGCACACCTGAATTTGGCAAGCTGTGTGTGTGTGTGTGTGTTATCCATGTGCATTTTCCTTGTGTTTTTATATTACTCTGGAGGTGTTTGGACAAGTGGAAAAAGCAGAAACTGAGAGAGCTTACAGGGATACCATAAGATTATAGTTTGCTTGAGTGGCAAGTGAAAGGGCTCATCCAGGTGTCAAGGAGGATTTGGAGAGCATTAAAGGGAATGAAGAAATTGGGTCAGACAATCTGCAGCCCAGGCAACAAGGACAAGACATTTTGCTGCCTTCCAGCTTCAGGAGCTGTTCTGAAGGTAGTGCTTTTTGAATCAGGGATTTAATCTGGGAAATATAGTTATGGTTTTTGCTCAGGAGTCCCACCAACATGAATGTACAAACCTTTTTCCCTGACAGGAATTGCAAGAAAATACTTAACAAAGGGTGATAATGGAAGCTTCATAGGAACCTGCTGACAAAACTACTTAGGGCCAATTTGTGTCAAGTACAAAACTGCATTTGAAAAAGGTATATAAAAGAAATAATACCGCAAGTTAACCTAAACCAGAATGTGTATGGCTTTCTTTTTTGGTTTTAAGAAATTCCTAGCCATGTACAGGAAAGCATTCCTTTTCCATCCTGCTCAAGTCTCTGTTTGAGGGAATTCTCCTGTTACGTGGCTATGGCTGAACAGAATACATTGCCCAAGATGATATCCTTAATGGACTAAAATAATTGCTTTTTGTAAATATTTTAAATACAAGCAGAAAGTGCCCTTTGGTTTGCAGATTGTCCCCAGATTGCTGTCAGCACTTGTAAAATAAACATCCAAACCATTCAGAAATTGTAAAGAATACTTAAGGTATGTCATGAAGGTAGGCAAAGCAGAGCCATGTTGGGATATGTATTGTGGGGAGTGCAGGCTGGCAATCAGTCCTCTCCAGCAGAATAAGACAATGCAGAAGAACTTGATTCCAAATTTTCCACCAGGGATAGCAAAATAAAATACTACTGTTCACCTCTCAGTGCATTGACTACAGATGTGTCAGTGACAGCTTTCTTAGGTTCAAGTTAATATTGAATTAATGTTTCTTGGATTTGGACCTCCTGAGTTGCTGGAGACCTAAGAGAACACAGGATCAGTTTCTGGCTGTCAGCAATACCTCTGAGCACCTCGCAGGACTGGAACTGTGTATGCACACATATATATGCCAATCACTTTCTAATTCAGGGAAGTGAATTTCCCTGCTTCATTTTATGAGGAGTTACAGCTGTATTCACTTCTAGTCCTAAAATGCTCTGCAGCACTTGTTCCTGGTGGGTCAGTACCTCTATTCTGAGCCCATGCCCTTACTGGGAAGGCTCCCATGTATGGAACCTTGCAGTTCCCCTCTGCCCAGCACAGTACAGCTGGTTCTGCTCCATTTCCCAGATTTACCACCTATCTAATCCCACTGTTTGTAATATGCTCCTAAAATGAAGACTGTTATTTAAAAAATGAAGTATAATGTAAGAGGAAAATGTTGTTAAGGTGTGCACTCTGAACTTCCCAATGTTCCTGAAGCCCCTTTTCCCAAAGGAAGGGCATGTTTCTCAAGAATTCTCATTAAATATCTGGGGACATCAGACTGTTCCATGTGGACATGTGCTGGAAAATGCTGTCTGCCATGATGAAGTTTTTTGTGTTAAAACTGCAGTAGCTTTTGTTGGCTCTTTCTGTTTCTTTTGGTAGCTGAGCAGGATGAGGGTTAGCTCTGCTCAGGGTTAAACCAGGACCAGGGATTTTGCGTTATCAGGTGTTTTTGGAGAGAAAGTTGTTGACTTCCTTCCTACCTGTGTGCAGCTCAGTCTGCCTTGAACGAACTCCTCATTTACCTACATTTAGTCCCTCTGCCGTGGTCACTTTGCACCCCAGATGCGATAGGTTTCAAGGAAGAAGGCAATTATTTCTGGAAGCGTGTTTTGTAAAGTAATTTTGAAACTTTTGAAGCAAAATCTGCTGTTTCCCCTGCAGCAAGTGTTACTAACACAAGCTATTAGAAAACTTTCTTTCTTCTCTTTCATAACCTGCTGATAACTTTTCCATCCAGGCATTACATCACATCAATTTGTAACCAATGCAATTACTGTTTTCTAGGGGAACATAAATTCCTCATATTATGTTTTTTGGGTTGTTTTTTTTTACTTTCGAGTACGCTGCAAATCAATTCTGTATGAACACTACTTATCTGAAAATACGCAAGATCTTCTGAGAATATCTATAAATCCTCCTCTTCCCAGCATTGCTAGTGGGGCTGGAAATAGAAACTGAGAAGATGAGGAGTGTGGTCTGCTAATGCCTTTGTCACGCTGAGAACAGCCTGCTTTGATGAGCTCTAGGTGAGGCTGCATCTAAAAGCTGTTTGGAGGTCGCAGTGATTTGCAGGCAGGGAGAGCTTTTGTTATTTCTTTAATGAACATGTTGGCCCTGTCCTTCACAATCCAACCTCTCATGTTAATTGTTTGTTTTCCGGGCAAACTTTCTCTAGTTTGGATCTGCTCTTTGAGAAAGTTACTGGCTTATTATAATGTTTGGGTATTATAGGTAAAAATGGTATATAAAGGAGGGAGTGAGTAAGTGATGGATCTTGGGTGGCCGGACTTTCTTATGTCTCTTACTCTTCCTTTGTTTGCTCAAGAAATGCAGTAATTAGACAATAAGCAGAAGATTATGTATATCTCCTTCTCCAAGTGCAAAATGCCTCCTTGTGGAGCCTATTTAACTTAATTGTTGTCTGCTTTTGTAGGGTTTTCTGGTGGGTTTGGTTTTCTTTAAAACAAATGGAAATAACTCCATTATTGCTGGGGGACACCACAGCAATAGATCTCTACCCTAGGATTCTGCTTAAATCCTTAGAGATATTGGTGTTTTCTGAACTGTTGGAAGGAAACAAAAGCTGCAGGAAGTAGGCAAAACACATAGCCTTTAATGAGTTAAAAATAAAAATCCGAAGAAATATTGTGAATTTGCTCACTAAAGTTTTTCAGGCCTATTTTTGGCTGTTTGAACATGTTGACTCTTACATAAGGTTCATTCAGAATATACAAACTGTTCAGTAAATATTCCTAAATGCGAGAACTCAGATTTTCACCCATTTCCTTTGTGTCTTTCACATTTGAAAACAGGCCATGGTAGGATTTCAGATACATTCCTGCAATAGCTGCATGAAGTTCCACCATGGATTCACAAGCACATGTCATATATTAATATTGTGGCAGAGAAGTTAGGACTTGAGCGAGAAGAGAGAGATAATTTGATGTGTGTGTATTTAAAAAAGCTCTGCATTTTGATAAATATATGTGGTATTCTCTTTAATTTTTTTTTTTTGTCATGTCTGTCACCCTGCAAAGCTGGGGCTCTGCTGATGAGCTTTGCAATACAACTGCTTGCTCACAGAGCTGCTCCATGATGTATTTAACCAAGGATATGCCTGATTTCCTGCTCGGAGTAGCCGTGCTCGGAGATCAGAGTTTGCGCAGAGCAAAGCTGACTTTTAGCCAGCTGCCCAGAGAGGCAGAGGTTGCACTTGAGCCCAGCCTTATGCTCCTGAGTTTCTGTGCCAGTAGAGGAAAAACTGGAATCTGATTGAAACCTGTTGAGGAGCTCTCTGGTACCATGAGATAACCACGTTATCTCTCTGTTCTTACAAGGTGTTGAGGGTGCCTTTGACCGCCTAAGTGCAGCTCAGGCCCCTTATGCAGGCAAAGTTACAGCTTCTAAAAAAAAGGAACTTTTTTCCCTTCCCCACTGAAAACTACCTAACCCTTAAAAAGATAAATTGTCTTTTATTCAGTTTGCTACTTCTTGGCTCCTACTAACTTTAGGTATAACTTCAGGATGAATGTGTGTGTTGTTGAAGGCCAAGACTCCAAGAGAACCATGGAGGTCTGATGTTGGGGCAACATATTTCACTCGATGGCATTTTATGTCTGAGACACCGCAGTGCAGTTAGGGTTAGCCTGGTCTACTTAGGTTAAAGAAATCTCTTTTGCTATACTTTTTTCTACTGAAGTTCTACGTAAGTTCTCCGTACTAAAGTTTGACCTGACTTCTTGTTCGTGAAAAAAATCCTCTGCAACTATTTGGTGACAGCCCTAAAGAATGATAAAATGAATGTCCTGACACCCATGCCTTCCATTTAACAACTGTCTATTAAATTCCATTAATCTGGAGCACTATGTCAGCGTTGTTGCTGTCTCCAGTAAGAAAAAGGAGATGAACTCTCATCTTGTAAGACTTGCCTCGCCTTCTGCTTCCGCCATGCAGAATTAAGAGCCAGCCTGACATAAGTGTTTCCAAGCCTACACAGAATAAATAATAGGGAAGGGGAAGTGTTGGAGAGATTTTAAACAAAACAAGGGCTTTCCAGCCCTGCCAAGTAAAATGATTTTAAATACTTTTTCCTTTCAAGAAGCAGAGTTTGAAGTCCAACATTGCAAATAAGCAAGTATCTCCTGAATGTTAATCCCTGCTCCCGTGCAAGATTTGTTCAGTCTGTGGGCTGATATTATCTGAGATTACTTAAGGGAATCATGACTGGGCAAAAAGCACTAAAGCTGGCTGTAAAATCAGAGAGGGCTGACAACCTCCTCTTACATAACCTGGAGATGAGTGACCCGTACAATCCCAACAAGTGGCATGTTGCAGGTTTTCCACAGAAAAGAAACAGGAAAAAAAATCTTCCAGGAGAAAAAGTGATTAAGGCTCTTAAGGCCCAGGATAAAATAGCACCTAGTGGAAACAAATGTAGACCAAAACCAAGGCTTAGTGCTAATAACAAACATCTGAAACATGAGGAAATGTGGGCTTCTGGGTGACTCACAACGTGCATCAGAGGAAGCCAATTCCAAACCCATCTTGCTGGTGTCTGGAGAGGGACTGCTGGAAAGATGACGATCTTGGCAACAGCAGTTTTGGAGTCACGCCCTGGGTAAAGGAGGGAGCCACTTTTTGGGGGAGATGCTGTGCCTGGAGCTGGCAGCAGCTGTGGCTTGGGTTAAGGCTGCACAGTGATGCTCCTCTCCCCTGTAAGGTGAGATGCTGGGCAACTCTGTGGGCAGGGAAGAAGCAACAGCCCCCTTCGTGTGCCAGCCCTGCTTGACCCCTTCTCTGCCACCTACTTCCTTTGCAATCAGGAAACTGTTCTGCCCTGTAGATTTTTGGGGAAATGATCGATTGTGTATGGAGATTTTTATTATGCACATTAAATATGTGAATACACACGTATGTATATGCACACACACTTTTTTTCCCCCCAAAGCATTAGAAATTTTGTAATAACATGTCTTCTCATGGAGGAAATGACTGTTTTGCCTATACCCCTTGATTTTTCTTTTTGGAATTGAAAATGGCATTTTACTTTAGAGGTGGAAGCTGCTGAACCAAAAAATTTTAGGTCAGTTTGATGTTGATCCTCGTTCACCTGAATGGCTGTCATCCTTTGTGAGTGTTCCTATTGAGATGGTGCATGTCCCTGTTCTCCTCCTGGCTTAGACCCTTCTTTTGGGCTCTTTCTGGAGTGATACCCTTTGTTTGACCATTGCAGTGTATTATGAGACTCATAAATTCCATGCAAAGCAAAATGCTTGTTTTTTAAAGTATAGCTTTTTTTTTTTTCAATTTGACATTAATGACAAAACTAAAAATACTGCGTTTGAAATTTTCTGGTACTTCATGTTCTACAAAACATGCATGGTGTTTTGGCTTTTTGACTGAGTTTTGGCACACTACTTGGATAAAAAAAACCAGGGCTGAAATATCAAGTGACATGCTGATCTTCCCATTTTTGACTAGTTCTCGTCTGTTTACGCTATTCCAGCTTTAGTGTTCTCAGTCTGCTCTGCAGCATTACAAAACCCCATATTTCACACCAGTCAAGGCTTCAGTGTGTCAATAGTGATTTAGCTGTATTTCTACCAGAACAGAAGGAAACCTGACTTGCCCAACTCGTAGTAAACAGAGAGCAGCACATGGCAGGTGCTGGTAGTAATGGCATGACAGCATCCTCAGAGCAGTATCAGCAGTGCGGCCGTGTGAGTGACTTACACCACGTGTGATCTCTCTAATCAGAAGGGAACCTTTCATGAATGTATCTGTTCAGTCAGCTTTATCCACATCACCTCTCTCAGCTCTCAAACCAAACTGCTGCTGCTTTACCTTTCCTTTTATTTTTTTCCCACCCACCCCATCTTCCCAGAAGCCACAGCATCACATTTTCTCTCAACCTCTGTGACTGTCACTGTATGTGACTTTCTGTTACTTCTGTGCTGGAGTCATACATTTTCCTGAATATATTTTCCTGAGTATTTGCATGTTGTCAGATATTTCAGCCAAGGTCATGCATCTCTACTTTAATTGCCACCCTTTTTTTTTTTTTTTTTTTCTTTTTTTGAGAAATAAGAGTTCTGCCCAGATGGTGCTTTTTTTCTGTGTGTGTGACTAGTACATTTTCTACCTTCCTAATGAGACTTTTAGTAGCAAAATAACATTCAGCTTCTAGGTCCCATGCAAAATACCCTTGAGACACAGCTGCACAAGGAATAAAATGAGAAATTCACATTGAATTCTTGGTTCCTACTGCATCTCTTTATACGCTGTCAGTTTGACTGCAGCACAGTTGAAAACTGAGATCTTTTCCTGTGGTCTTCATGCCATTTTATGAGCTTTAATTGAAATGCAGCTTCTTCTTGAAAATCTAGACTGGCTGTTGATGCCAGTTCACAACTCAGTTGACCTAAGTCTTATATAATAAGACACCAGTTTAAAACAAACAAAATCCCAAGGTAATACCTCTAAAAGATTTTATTTCTGATATTCTAGAAAATTAGTCTCACATAGAACAGTTGTCCAACAGGATAAGACATAAAAAATTCAACTGTTCCGCTGATCCACTTCAGTTTTTTCTGAACAATGCCTGAAATCTCAGTCTTTTAGCAGCCTTGTTTAACCAAATAGCAGAATTCAGCATGGATGCCTCTCTGATCCAGTGCATCCATTTGTACTTCCTTGGCCAACTCCTTTAGGGTAGGATTGAGCAGTCTGTGGCTTAAATAAGATTCATCTGCTTCAAGGTAGATGTCTCAAATAATTGGTGGAATCTTGGCTTAGAACTGTTTCTTATTTGTCACCAACTTGGAAAATAATTTTTTAAAAAATCTCAGTGACTATTTCAGATGCAAACCTTTAAAAAAGATGAGTCCTTTCTCTTCTCCACCAAAATGCTAGGAGTTTGATGATGCATTTCACACAATCCTTTAGGACAAAATGGAAGAACAGTTTCTCCTGGAATAAAGGCCTGATGGCTGGTTGAAAACACTTCCATCCAATTCATAATCCATCTCTCTCAAAGGAGACAAGGAACAGATATTTGAGCAGAATATGTTATCTGAGCATTTCAGCACCTCTCTGGCTGCCTGAGTGTGCTGTCTGCTGCTCCTGTTGCCATTCGTGCTGCAGCCTGGAAGATGCCACGAGGGGAAGTGGCATCTCATATTGTCACCAAGCAATCTTGGTGCCCCCAGCACTGGCAGAAGAGACAGAGCTCTGCAGTGTTGTGGGAAGAGATGTGTTCAGTGATTTGTGTGCTTGGCACACGTGGGAATAGTCTTGGGAAGGATGGATTAGATGCCATGGGGAGACTGGATGGAGCAGGGGGGAGTAAGGGCAAAGGAGAGCTGCTTCCCTGCAAACTAACTTTGACTCAGTTCCCAAAGTATGGATTGATCCAACAATCAGATCTCTTGGTGAAATTACCCTCTTCAGCTGCTGCTAAAAGGACAAAGGCTTTCTTCCCCATCCAAGCATTGTTTTCCTTAAGGCGGTCAGAGACTTGTAGTTCCTACTGTCGTTTCTTAAAAGTGGTTGGGTTTTTTGTTAGTTATTAGGGCTTCTCAGAAATAGTTAAGGGGTGTTGTTCAGCTGTATGTGAGGCTATACAAGTTTGTGTTGGTGATGCAACAACAAAAATGAGATTGTGAGTAATGTAGCAGCGACCAGTGTTTTGACTTTGTGCCAAGACTGAAATCCAGCCAACACAGCAAAGAATAACAGAACTCTCAAGAAAAGAAAATCTTTTTCTTACACGTATTTTGTGCAGCTACTTTTATAGATTTTTTCTCTCGGTTCAATATAGAGATTATAGTTCTGACTTACACATTATCTTACCCGTGACACCGTTTTTTATCTCTTTATAAACACCCTATAACAAAGCAGACAGCTTCCCTAAGTGCAGAACTGTAACAAAACAAGACTGTACGGACCCAGTCTTGAGCGATAATTGTCTCTTGAAAGAAAATGATGGCTTTCAGGCCTTGAATGTTAGCAGCCTAATTCCACTTTGACTGAAGTCAGTTGCTGAGTTTTTCCACTGAATTCTGTGCAGCAGCAACCAGGCTCCAGCTGAATGACAGCCTGAAGATAAGAGGGAGGGTCTTTCTCTACTGTGACCTCCTGAGGGTTTTCTCTGCTTATTTTACAGCGCTGTGGGGATTTTGGCAGAACTCCACGCTGTCTGCTGCCTGACATTAGCTTTGTGCAATTTTTTCTTAAAGAAGGCATCATACAAATTAATTTTCCTATGTCACCTAATGTTAATGTGATAGCATAAGCCTTGAATGGGTTTTGGGTTTGGTGGTGGGTTTCTTTCCGGCTGCAGGTTAGTTTTCCTAAAGGGCTTAAATAGCAGACAAGCTAATAGATATTCTGATAGCATAGCTTGATGTTCATATTTTTTTTTCACTAAAAATGATGGTTATTTCCAGAGACTGGGAAAAACTTAAGGTCTTAGTGTAAGAAATTAAATACTTAATCTTCTGACATTAAAAAAATTCAAAGTTAAATTTGTTTCAATGAGTTACAATTTGTTTGTTTCTAAGTAGCTTTGTTATCCATATAATTAGCATACACCGTATCATTTATAGGTAATATCTATAATATCACTGTCATGCTAATTACAAGCAGTAAAACTATTAATTCTGTCAGCACTTTCTCTTTGCCTCCTGCAAGTGAGAAATGCAGGTTGGGTGTAGGTACAATCTTAAAGTTTGGACATCAAAAGTTGTTTTGGATTTGCAGCTGAAAATGTGTTATTCCAGTTTAAAATTAACTCTGTTTAGAAGCATACTTGCCCCTGTTTTTTGAAGTCAGCAAATACTGGAACTTGCAACCCCATCCCTTGTTAGAAATAGGCTGTAAGGGAGATGCTTGTGTGCTATTTAAATGTTTGCAGCTGTCTGGGGTGCAGATGAATCTGAGAGCTCCACAACAGCCCGAAGCCACGTTACTGAAGAGTTTGGGCTGGGAAGTGAGGCCAAAACTGCAGTGAGGGTTTCAGATAATCAGCTGAGCACATGTGGTGGCTGTGCTGCCATATACAGGAAATACTGTGGCATCCTACACTGCCTGTGCCAACTGTGCTGTTTGAAGGACTCCCTTCAAGCTGCTGACCTAACGTGAGGCATGAGGATGTGGCAGCGCCAGGGGGGCAGGCTGGAGGCTCTCAGGGTGTGCTGAGGTACTGGAGTCTGCAGCAGGGGAGGGGCACGTACACATGGACACGTCAGCTTTGCGATGGCAGTCCTGTGCAGCTGGATGGCCCAGGAGGTGCAAGCTTTGCCAGGGCCCCTGCGCGCATCAGAGGGGGCAACAGATAAGGAGCCCTTGGCCAGTAAACATTGTGCACATTCCCACTGAGGCTGTTCTGCTGGTAGCCTTCGTAATTTGGTATTGTTATTTTTGCAATTCATACCCACACAATCAAAAGTAGTTTCTTTTAATGCTGTAGAACATAATTATAGGCCTGACAGGCTCTGACAAGTTGGTTGAGACATTTATTCTTGCAGCCGGCAGATGCTTAAATGATTTTGTATTGGAAAATGCTGTCTGTGAAACGTTCTGTCTTAGTCGCTGTTACTAAACCCAGATTCATAATGAAGTCTAGTATCAAATATTTATGTAAAATTACTTTAATCCGTAAATAGTTTTAGCTATGAAAGATAAAAACAGCTGAGAAAATTAGTCAGGGGGGTTTCAGAAGTTTGTGTTGCAAAACAGTGATGTGTTTCTTTTCTGGTCTCCTAAAGTTGTTACCCAGCTGGCGCTTTACGGAGAAAGAAGTCCACAATATCCATTGCTACAGGAAAGATGTTCATGCTCTAAGGTATTAATAGCACTGTAACCTATCCCTCTTGGGTCACTATTATTAAAATCCTCTCACAAGACCCATTTGGAAAAGCAGAAGGCTGTATATGATAACCATGGACCAGTCATAAATAAAACACTTTCCCCCAGAATTGTCCTGAATCAGATTGGTTCTCATCAGGAAAAGCTGAAATGGTATACGCTGACTTCTCCCTCTCTGTCGTACCTCTGAGTTCAAGCTGCGTTCAAGCAAGCAAACCCTCATTTGCCATGAACGAACTTCCAGTACTTGTGAAGCCACAAGGAAGAGAGGGATGTCTTCAACTCCTTGAGCTCTTACTCAGAGGTTTTGACAGTGACTGATTTTCTTTTAATGAGTTGAGTCATTATTTGGAAGCTTCAGTAGCTGGCGGTTCATCCTGCAGCATGGTTGAGCCTGAAAGTGACTGTAGTCTGATCCTATGGAATTGCACGTTCCCTAAATATTTTGATAACAGCAAATCTCCCTGGGTCCACTTTTTCTAGCTTGCACTCTCTGATGAAGGGCACTACAGAGGCTCTGCTGATCCCTACCACAAGGGAGGCATAAATCTCAACCACTGACTCTGCTTACAACTTTGTTTTTCATGAGGTTCCTAAAAGTAATCCCTTTCCAGCCACTAATCTGACCTAGTTACTATAAACTGATTTCTCTAGGATGAAAGGGTCTGTCTTTCCTCTGGGACTGCTGCAGTGGGACTCTCACATATTACTTAATGGTTTTTGTACTCTCATCTGTGGCTGTGGAATTTGGATACCATCCACTGAAGTGTTTGTATAGTCTGTGTAGCTGTTATATCTGTGTATCTCAGAAATATTTAAAAATTGATGGTCTTGGTCAATTCCTTTCCAGTTGGGAGAAAGGAATTGCTTGTTTTAGTCACAGAGTTTTGGTGTTATTTGTTCATTGTTTTTTGTGTTTGTGTGTGGGTAAAAATTGTCAGGGGAAAGCTCAGCAGAAAAAAAAGCACTGAATTTTTTTCTGAAGCTAATGAAACTATGAACAGCTATTGCTCTTGTAAGGGTAATCTTGACTTAGCTGCTCTGAAAGTTGTGACATCATTAGCTGTGTCAGTGAAAATTGGGTGCTTGGACAAGGGAAAATGGTAGCTCTACTTTGACCAAAAATAATCCCAGGAAAACTCATTTTTCTGAACAGGAACCTTCAGCTCTGGATCAGGCAGAGCACTGTAATAGGAAGCTGAGCATTGCAGGGAAGTGCCTCTGAGTTGTGCTTCCAGCTGCACAAATCTGAGATAACCACGGTACCATCTACAGGTGCTTAGGTGATGTTCTCCTCTCTGCTCCTGTTTCTCTCTAGACACGCACACAATTGGGCTTTCTTGCTACAGTAGCTCTTTGGGTGATGTCTTTAGGAATGCAGAGGGGCCTAAACGAACCCCAGTTAGCAAATCTGAGGACAAATGTCTCTGAGAAGAGAGAAAAAAAGCTGCTTCTTACCGCTGTTACTCAGTGGTGTGTAGGTTGTTGAGCTGTAGGTAGGTACTGTGCCTCCACATGCTGTTTTCATAGAGGCACTGAGAAAGCTGAGGGATGGTGCTGTTTGCATGTGATAAAAAGGAGCCTTGGAGCTGTGGGCTGCCTCACAGGATGCCAGCGCCACAGGGTTTGTTATCTCACTGGCTCTCCCAGCAGCTCGGTGCAGACAGGGGCTAACGTGGAGGAAAGATGGCATTCTTGAGGACTCCTCCAGTGAGGGCTCTGGAAGTGAAAGAGCAATTTCCCAGACTCCTTCTGCTCAAGTGAAGCAAAACTACTGCTATTGATCATTGCTCATTCTCTCCAGCAAAGGTCATGGAGTAAGTGGGAGATTTAGTGCTTTGATTTCTTTTTTGAAGTTTTGGGAGGATTAAAGCCATCAGGTTCTCCTCTGCTCTAATGACTGTGTTAGAGAGAAGCCCAAACTTTGCTCTAGAATAGTAACTGTTTTTATTTTTGGGTCCTTCATGTAGCACTTATTATTTGTATAGGTCTCATAAAGCTTTTGGCAAAAAATGTATTTTGCCCCAAACTCAGTTAATGGAAACAGTTCCAGCATAGTCTCTTGGATTATATTGGGAAAGAATAAGAAAGAGACTTTTCTCTTTTCAGGAATAAAAAAAAATATCAGAGACTTAAAAGCAGAATTGCAGAATACCACTTCTTGCAGACAGGACTCAAGTGTGTAACAGCCAGATTTGCTCTGGATTGCATGTACACTATAGAAAGGTGTTTCTTTTTGTGCTTCTTTACTGTACCTATAGAATATCTTGGAGTTCTTGTATCTCCATAGGCACTTGTGAATTAGCTCATAAAGAACACCTTTTTTCGGGCATCTGCTTTTAGTGTCTATGAAATCCACGGGCAGGACTAGGACTGGACAGCTCAGGAAGGGACTGTATAATTATTGTTGTGTTTGCCTTTGGAATGCACAGCTTGGATTCCCACTGTTCCTTGCACTGTGTGGCTGCTCTTGATGCCACACGCTGTTCACCGAACTCCTGTGGGAAAGTTTACTTACCTTGCAACTCCTTATTTCCTTTCAGAAACTGAAAAATAGTGGTGTGGTCATTTCACTGATGGTGTGTGCTGTATGAAAATTATTCCAGGGTCTGGCAGCAGTCATCCCAAAGGCTTGCTCAGGGCTGTTGAAATATTTCTGTTCCTGATGGGAGCTGCAGCTGAACCTCTTAATGTGATAAGAGACATTAAGAACATAAGAGGGCTCCAGCAGGTATTTAAAGCTTTGGAAGGTCTGATTTTATAGGTCCATAATCACATATTCAAAGTGCTTCATTACTCTAAATTAAAGGTGTGATAAGAGAAGCAACAGCAACTTTCCACAGAAGTCAAGAGAAGGCTGCCTGCCTCTGCTAAGTAAGTGGCTGTGTGGTTCAGAACAAGCCAGGAAAACACTATTTGTTCCACCTTCTGGGAAAAAAATAATTGAGGAGAGACAAATGTCAGGGAGCAAGGACAGGGCAAAAAGGAGAAGAGTATCTCTATCATGCCAAAGTTCCTGTTAAGATTCCATAATGGAATACAGCAGGTGAGGAAATGCAGAAGTTTTCAGTTATAACATCAAGCTCCCTGCACTGCACAGCCTAGGTACTACCTTGCATCTTTCACTAGCTTACTACTTACCCAAAAAAAGACACGTGGTTTGGCTCAAATTCCCTTGACATGATTGATGTCTGCATTTCCTAGTGAAAGAATGTTTAATGTTGAAAAGTAAGGTTGTAGCAGCCTAGATTTTTGCGTTTAATTTCCCAAAAGAAAATGTAGAAGCACTAAGTGCAGAACACACTTTAACAAGGTTTGCAGGTTAGTTCTGGGAAGTCACACAATCATTATTCTGGCAGCTCTGTAGCCTGTATGCATGTGCCTTGGGTAGATATAAGAACACAGCGAACCCACAGCTGTGTGATTTACCACTTTATTTGCCTTGCAGCTATAGGAATACATTAGAGATTGTCGTGGTTTAATCCCAGCCACCAGCTAAGTACCACGCAGTTGTTTGCTCACTTCTCCCCTCCCCAGCTGGTGGGATGGGGAAGAGAATCCAAAAAAAGGGTAAAACCCATGGGTTGAAATAAGAACAGTTTAACAATTGAAATAAAGTTAAATATTATAATAATAATAGGAAAGAGAGAGAGGAATAAACCCCAAGACAGGCAAATGATGCACAATGCAGTTGCTCACCACCCACTGATGGATGCCCAGCCTGTCCCCCAGTGATCAGCAGCTCCCAGCCAGCTCCCCCCAGTTTACGTAGGGAACATGAAGGGCTGTGCTGTGGAATACCCCTTTGGGGCCAGTTTGGGTCAGCTGCCCTGGCCACGCTCCCTCCCAGCTTCTGGTGCCTCTCCTCACTGGCAGAGCTGGGACGCTGAAATGTCCTTGACTCGGGGTAAGCATTGCTGAGCAACAACTAAAACACCAGGGTGTTATCAATGCTGCTCTCATCCTAAATCCAAACCACAGAACTGTACCAGCCTCTAGGGAGAAAATTAACTATCCCAGCCACAACCAGGACAACAGGTATCTAGAAACCAGTTGGCTTTTTGGTACCTGCTCAATATTAGGTTCTCTGCTGCCTTCTAGGCTGTGCTTGCTTGGTGCTCTTGGAGGATACAGCTCTGTTGTGGTGTAGGCTGGGAACTGCTCTAGTCCCAGCTTAAGAAGCTCACAGCAGGAGTAAAATTATATTCCTGAGGGCTGGGGCCCCAAATGGCTCTTCTGGCATCCAGGAATTGTTGAGGCAAAGGCAAGATGCGTCTCTGACAGGAAAGGCAAGGAAGCTGATACTAGGAAATCAGCACAGAGCCATATAGCCCCTTCTGCTATTTTAAGGAGAGTAGATGCAATCTTTGGATGTGCAAGCAGGAAAACAGGATGCAGAAGAAAGGACAGAACCCTTCAATCCTACTGAGTGTTGGTAGGGCTTTAGATGAACCACTGGGGCCGTCCTGGGTAGTAAATGTTAAGGGAGGTGTGCACCAGCTGCAGAGAATGCAGAGGAAGAAGGATCAAAGCATGACTTGCAGCTTAGGAATGTTTAGTCTAGAGACAGGAAGTACAGACTAGATATTAGGACAGAGATTTGAACAATAAGGATGGTGAAGCTTTGAAATACATTGCCAAAGAAGGCTGTGGAGTCTTATTCATTGGAAGTTTTCCAAAAGACTAAGCAAACATCTGTTAAAAAGGATGTAAGTATATTTGATTCTCCCTTGGAACATGGAGAAGGAGTAAATTATGGTTAAAGAGATGAAATAAACTAGTGATTTTCAAACTCTGGGTCATGCTACTCTTGAATTCAAAGAACCTTAAAGTGTTAGCAGTGGTTATATTGAATAGCATTTGACCTTGATGTTTCTGGCCCCTATTCACATAATTGTTGCATGAAGATATATAACCCAAAAGGGAGCTGTGCTTTTCAGAAGATGAAAATCATTGTAATAGATGGCTTCTGAAGGTTCTTCCTGGCCTTCTGACTCTGTGATCCCACAGTACTGCTGCTGGAGCAATGTAAAGGAAAGTGGGCAGAGCAGATGGGAAGTTCAGATTTCAATTTAGGTTAATCTCTATCACTCACTCTTAATGTATCAAAAAATATGATGGACTTCAGTGTCAAAAATTAAGCTTAAATGGCCACTGGTGTTTTAAGCAGTAGTAATATTTTTGTAGCTGCTCAAATTATTTCTGCAGAAAGACATAGGAAAATATTCTATTTTTCTCCTCATGTTACTTATAAAAGGGGCAGAAACACTAGCTCAGTCCTGTGGACAAAGAATAATTGTAAAGTGTTCTCCCCTGCAGACATTTTGCTAAAAAGGCATTTGTGTAAGACAGAGCATGGCAAAACACAGGAACTTTTGAAAGTCGACCATGAACAAATCTCCCTTTTAGTCTCAGTAATAGGGGAAGGCTGAGAATTCTGAAACTTGGACACAAATGAAAACATCTGTGGAAGTGCAAGAGTGAACCATGAACCAGTCAGTTCATTTAGTGGAACAATGCCTGAGTGAGACCTACTGCCCATACCTTAGGAAGAGACCATGTCTTTGCATCATGTACACTCGGGATTTACAGTAATTGCTCATCGCTTTTAATATATGCGCAACAGAAGGAATATGATTTTCTGAGTAGAAAAACAAAAACCACAACGCCCCCTTCCCCCCCGGGTTAACACTGCTGGTTAATTATGTGTTGTGCTTCGTTGTGTGTCCAGGCGATGTGCTAACAATTCTGTTAAGTTCTCAAAGGAGTTGAGGAGTGGTCAGGATTCTTGGTGGTGTTGCCTGTTCTTAGCACCAAACAACAAGATTTAGTTGTCAAATTTTACCATGGCAAAAATAATTGATGTTGAGAATCTACTTACTTTCATCTCATGGTTAACCATGTACAATGCATGTTTTACACGAGGCGTGTGGTTGCAGCTTCTGGTGTTGTCAGAGATTTTGGGGTTTAAGAGAATGTAGTGACAAGTGTCTTCCTGAAAGAAAAATGACATCCCCAGCCTCAAGAGTGCAGAAGTTGTTCTTTCCATTTAGTTCACAGTGAGCCCTATATTCAGGAATATCTCTATCTCCCAGTATCTGGAAACTAAGATCCAAAACCTCTACTTTCATGCCCAAGATCAGATTTTGGAGGGTTTTTTTCAGCGCTTGAGGTGCTTGGATCCACCATTATTATTTAGGCCTGTATATTGTATTTTCAAATGAGACTTAAAATCATGTTTTACCTTTTTTTCCTCCATTCTTTCTCTGTTTAAGAAGTCTCTTGATTTTTTTTTTTTAAACTTTTTTCTTTCCCCAAGCCTATCCTGCGTTTCCACAGAAGTGTGTGCAATCTGTGGTCTCTTATCTTAGATGCATTGGTTGAACATTGCTGTAGTCAGTATAATGAATTCATGGGACTTTTTATATGTATTGATATACAAAATATCGCAGAGAAACCAGGAGAAGTTTTGTATAGAGCTGTAGATGAAATTTTCCTCTCTAGGGGAAAAAATACTCTAAAAAAAGCTGATGTGGATAAAACTGTTTGAGTTGGTTTTTCCCCCCTTTTATGCATACCTATCATAAGGTACTTTTGCTTTGCATCTGTGCAAGGTATTTAAATAAACTCAGACCCTAGTAATTCCTGTTTTGGAACTTATCCTAGGCAGAGGAAGGAAAACATTTAGTCCTAGTTGAATCAAAGTTTAATAACAAGCTTTTTGTTTTATTGCAGCATGCTTTTTGTTGGGGTTTTTCTTAAATATATGTAGATTTTTAGTAGGTTTTTGTCACTGTTCTGTTGCATTGCTAGCTGGGAAATAGAACAAGCACAGCATCGCTGTGCTGCCCGGCTGGGCTTGCTCTCCGTGTGTGTTCCTGTGTGCACATGGATACAGGAAAATCCAGTAATTAATTGCAGCTGGGGCTTTGCCTGAGATAATTATGGGTCAGAGTGTCTAATAGATGTGCTGAGAAGGAGTTGGAGCAGGTGTGGAAGGCGCCCAGGGCTTGTCCCCAGTGGAAGGACTCGCTGAAGTGTGACATGTACCGGTGATGGGATCAGCGCTGTCTTCAATGCAAAATTCATGGGGTTTTTCTCCGAAGCAGAAAAGAGCTAATGATGTGAGATGGCAAAAAAAAAAAAAAAAATATTATCGCTTCAATGCTGTAGAACTGTGGTCCCAGTGAAGATAGCAGGAGATGTTTTAATTGGCTTGGGATGTAGGAAATTCTTAATCATTGGATGTGGAAGTTCTGGTGCGCGGCTGTGAACTGATTGTATTTTATATAGGACTAAGTCATAGCCATCCAAGCAGGAGCACCTTGAGCTGCGTTTGAATCCTGCCAAGAAGAGGTTCATCATTTCGTAGATACATATTTGAATCTTTATTGCTAAGAGTGTGCTTGGCATAATTATGTCTGGTTTGATTCTGTGGCAAAGAGGCTTTCTGGAAAATCTGCTCAGCAGTCTGATTATGTCATTACTTGGAATTGCACTCTAATACAGTGGTAAATACAGCAAGGACTTCATTCTAAAGTGACTTTTTTAAAAAAAAGTTGCCTGTCAGATTAAAATACACTTGAATAATCTGTTCTGAAGTATGCTTAGTACTACTGCTCTGCTTGAGCTTTTCGCACTCAATGTATGCTTTTGAGAGGATGAAGTATGCAACGGTAAAAGCTGCCTTGGCATAAATCACCAAGAAATTATCATTACTGGCCTAATAATTCCATCTCTTGCCAAGATTGCCCGGAAGGTCATTTGGCAACAATGGTGCCTGTTACGTGGATAACGGTGTGGTGGGAACTGAAAGGAGAATAAGGGTTCAGTTAATTTGTTTATAGTAATGTAAAAAAAACCCCAAATATACTTGTTTAGACAAACCCTTTGTAACAGGCTGGATCTCCTTGACACATGATCCAGACATAGATGATGACAGGAAGTAGCCCAAGTTTCTTCTTTCAAAACCAGTACAAGTCATGTTAGAGAATGATGGTGCATCTCGCTGATCCCAGCATTCACCTTCTCTGTGCATCACCAAGTAAGGGTCTTCTGTGGACCTCTGCACCCACTTCTTTCATTTCATCCTATCACTTCTTTTAACCAATATCAAATCAATAAATTTGACAGCACTTAGTAATTTCTACAAGTGTTTTTGTGGCAGTAATTTCAGAGCGTACTCAGAAAACAAAAACCGGAGGGAAAGGAAGGGAAGAGAAGAAAAAGAAAAGAAAAACTTCAAGGTCATTAGAATATCATGGCATGGAGACTTCAAAAGCTGTGGGAGCATGCTCTCAGGTGTTAACAAACACTGTGCCAGAATAAGCAAGCTTTAATTCTTGCATTTAATTCCTTGACTCTGAGAAAACTGTGAGTTAATTCAGAAGGGTTATAGTTTCAACCTAAATTCCATCTAAAGATGATGGAAAGCTGATGTTCTAATCAGCCGTCAATGCTCTTAATGGATGTGATATTCTTGCCCAGGGTAGACCAACAGTTTAAGAATCAGCACCCCATTTTTGTTACTTATGACATAAGTACAGTAACTTCTGCTCTTGTCAAAGATTCCATGTCCTCGTAGCTGTCTGCTTACACCTCCCAAGAGCCAGTTCAATGGTGATGGAATAGAAGCCTTCCAGCCTGTTAGTCGATCTTGGATAATTTTTGGCACCCACGTCGGTTTTTTGCCACTGTTTTACAAAGCACTGTTTTCTAGGCTTGACAGGAGTTAAGAAGTCAAAGACTGGACAACCTGGGTTTGCAGAACTGTTTCCTGGCATTGAATCACCTTAATCCTTGCTAATCTTATTTCATTTTTTGGAGTTCTATGGATTTTTTCCCCCTGCCTTTTCTTCAATATCTATTTTGCAGCTTTACCAGCTGTGCATGACCACATCCTTCTGTTCCACCCTAGCCTAGCCTCTTTTAAAATGCTGCTCCAGGGACCAACAGAAATGCCAGATAATGCCAGATATAAAGCATTATCTCTAATTACAGCCAAAAAGTACTCCTTGAAACAATGTGGAATACGTATTTTTAAAAGAAGGTTGCCCACTGAAAGCAGTTGTGAGCAGAAGTGCAAGTACTTAGGGTAAGAAAAAGTTGTAAAGTGTTTAGAGACCTGTTTTCTTCTCTGCATGTTGGGTTGGTTTTTTGTTTTGGTTGGTTGGTTTTTTTGTTATATTTGGGTTGTTTTGTTGCTTTAGTTCTTTATTTTGTTTGGTTTTTTTTCCCCCCCTCTAAGTTGCATCTCAAAATCTAGAACCTGATTAAAGCACTGCTGTCTATTCAGTTCTGAGAGTTTTTTAAATCTCTTTTTCAAGCCTAAAATTTGGCTTTCTGAGGCTGGGCTGTTTGATAGGATTTTTTGGGAGTTCTTATACTTAATTTTCCTTTGAAGTTAGCAATTCTTTAGCCTTCCCAACCATAAAGTTGAGCAGTCAGATGCTGTTTGGCATTGATAATCCTGGTTTCTAGGGAACCCGTATGGGCCATTTTACAAGGTAAGAGTATTCTGACAGTGTCAAGGATATTGAAATTGCTGTGCCAGAAAATGTGCTGATGCAGGGGATCAAAAGTTTAAGACTTATGAGTTCTTGCTGATCACACGCCCCAGTTCTGTATTTGATCAGAATTCCTTCATCATATCAACTGAGAAGGCAGTTGGAGTTTTAATTCTGTGAAATTTTGTCGTACAGGTAGGCCAATTAATTCTTCTGGTGTAAATGAATATAACTGAAACACTAATAAAAATTCATCATGCTGATGGACAAGTGAACTGTCAGTCTCAGCACCAACACCAGATCCAGGATAAAAGGCAATGTGAATAATCTCTGTGCCTTTTCTGATAGGTTTTCCTGGAAATTTTGTAGGACTAAATACCAGATTACAGTGTTTAGTTTACTTTTATACTTTATATCACAACGATCACACCACTTTGAAGAGTCAGCAGCAAAATTTTACAGACAGATCATCTGTTAAAGTGTATCTTTATGAAATCTGTCCTGATTAATTCAAGAATGGCTAATTTGCTAGCACAAACCAAAAGCAAGGGAAAAATAAAGTAAGCAAAGATTCTTGTAATGCTTTTGGGCATTGGAATGTGTGTTCTGAGAGCTGTGAAAGATGCTGAGGTTTGGGTAGTGATGTTTGGGTCCTCCTTCTTGAACATAATCAGGTTACTTCCAGGTGTGCAAGCTGGAAACACATGTGGTCATTGCTGAGATCTCCTCTACTGATGTTTGGAAACAGTAGCAGAGGCTGTTTCAGACCTGGTTTTCCAACAAAATTGAATGCAATGCAAGGGAAGGGGCAGAATGCAAACTCTTTTGTTGATGTTTTACTGATTGCAGGTATTCAGAGGAAATGTGTTTGTTTCTGCCCACGTTCGGTTCCAGGGTCTAGAGCTCCTATTTTTAGCAGCCACGCACCATTGTTAATCTGAGATTTTTGACTATCCAGTGAGTCAGAAGGTCTGACTGCCCAGAGATACATGAGTCAGACAGGCAGGAATAGTCTGTTCTTCTTCAAGACACCAGGAGACATATATTTAAAAAAAGAGGTTTCATACTTAGTGAACAATACAAATGGAAACATAATATATAAATAGAAATCCTTTTACCCTTCACACTGGATTCTTTTCCCAGGAAACTCTTGTCCCCAAATTGTTACTTACTACACAATCTATTTGTAAATGAAAATGGGTAGCTTGTCACCCTTTTTATTCTTTTCATATCCCCTGTCTATTGGTTAGTTAATGTGTTTCTAGGACAGGCAATCCTCTCACTGTGACATAGCTATTCCCACAGTAAAAAATGTACCATGTAAGAAGCTTACAGAAGGGGTGTGGGTCAGGGAGGAGAATTTCATAATAATTTAAAATTATCTTCTGAAATAGTTTCTCTGCAAAGGACAAGTTTCATTAAAACAGCAAAGACAGGAGTGTGTGTGGCCCTCAAGTTTCTTTCTGCAGTGTATTTTGGTTTTTGTTTACAAGTGATATCTTTCTGACTCTCTTAGTGAGAATTTTCAGCAGCTATGGAGCTGCACATAACATGTAATTGAGGTATGTAAGAGTCGACTGTAAAAGGATGAATGTTACACATCGATGTTCAGCCCCGGCCTCTGCAGAATTTCCCTGTGGAAGGCAAAAATGTCCAACCAGCTATAAAATTTCATGGGTTCTGAGCTGGGGATCAAGTAAATGCAAGGTACAAATGCAGACTGGAATGCTTAGTAATGGAATAACAGTGCTTTGGCAGCTCAGCAGTTCAGGAATGAAACAAGGATATTTTTACCCAAAGGTCGTTGGTGTAAAAGCTAAATTATGGGAGAATAAAATGCAAGGCAGTATTCAGAGGGACAGACATTGGTTATCTTACACTTAATTAGAACAGATGGGTACACAAACAGTTTTGGCTGCCTGCCTTTTGGTCAACTGCAGCAAGGAGACATAGGAAAAAGATTCAATTTATCCACTCTCGGGGTAAAAAAGCGCATGAATCTCTAGGAATCCAGAAATTCATTTCCAGAATGAGTTGCTATGTGATGCAAATAAAATGAATTTTCTAATGTGGCTATTTAGGGAGCAGTTCAAAAGACCTCCATGGGCTTCTAAGCTGAGTAAGCTCTTAGTAAGCTGAGAGTACCCTTCAGTTTTGGTTCAAGACAAAAAGTCCCATGAAGTGATTTACGGAGTTTTTTAGACGTAGTGGCTTGCAAATGAAACAGGAGTAAAACATTTCCAGTTAGATTTTTAAAAATTAAAGCAATTGGTCTTTTTATGCAGCTTTTATTTTGATGTCTGTAATAGTTGTATTATCTGTTAAGCTCTCCTAGAACTTGGAGTGGTGCATGGAGTCTTTTGAGCCAAATATCTTCATGAGGCCAGGAGGTTAGAGTGGAACAGAAGGGACCTACAGTAATCATCTGATCCAACTGTCTGACCACTTTAGGGCTGACCAAGAGTTAACACCTCTTACTTAGCAAGAAAACCTTTCTGAACCACCTGCATTCTTGGAGCTGTCTGTTCTTAATGTGACTTCAAGAGCCACCTCTTTTTCTGCCACATGGCCACTTGGCTGCTGTTCCCAGCAGCATTTTCAGCTCTGCAGTTGACAACGCAGGAATGTCCAAACTGAAAGGCAGCCTGAAAAAGGACATTGTCTTGTAAACACCGAGTATGTCAGGTTTTCATGGCTGGAGATATTAAGATGCATGACAAAATTTACCCAAGTTTAGTATTTTCCCACACAACAGTAGGGAACATGCATCCAGGCTTCACTGGATGCCACTCACCTGAATTTCAATTGTCTCTTCTCCCTCAGCAAAAGTTCTAGAAAGAAAAAAAGAAAAAAGTTCTAGACTTTGTCCGGGTGACTGATCAGAGCCAGCATTTCCACAAAGATGTTGCTGAGTGTGACAGAAGGGTTTGTACAGCAGTTACTGATGGCTGTCTGTATTCTCCCCAAAAATGGAACTTCTCTGCACTGTAATAGATGCATCTGTTGGCACATACTTGTTTCATGAAAAGTGCCTTCAAAAATGGCAGTTGTTTGGTCTTTGAGCAATGGATGCCAATTTTTGTAGCTGATCAACATGCAGTGATTAATGAAAGGAAATCAAGTTTGCATAATCAAATGCTTATTTCTTCAAGTCAGTGGTCATCCAATCTATCATCTTACCACAAATGTCATCTGACTTCACATTCCAATGAAATGGATGAAAGAAATATTAAAAGTTCCCTGCAGCTTTTACACTAAGGCCAATCTTTGTTTTGTTTAACATTTAATTATTTGGACAACTTGAAAATTATTGCATTCATGTGATTTCCTGGTTGATCTTCTCCTTTTTATCTGTCATTCAGTCTCAAGCCAAAGCTACTTAAATCACAATAATTCCCACATCAAAGCCAGGCTTAAGCAAAAACAGTCATTGAAGCTAGGAAAATCACAAGAAATAGTATTTGGAAGTTCTTTTGTGGAATCTATTCCATTTTGATTAGTGCAGTTTCTCTCCTAAACTGTACCTGTTTGTAAATCCCTTAAACAATACTGATACTACTCTTTTAGCAGAGAAATAAGGCATCAGTGTCCTGCACTACACTGGGGTGATGGCAACAACACGGCCCCTTTGTTTCCAAAGGGGGAAAAACATCTCCCACATCCACCTGCACTCAAGGAAAAGACCCAAAACAACCAAACAAACCAAAACCAGGGAAGGAGAACACACGAGAGGTGGAAAAGAGAATGAACATGTTCAGACGAGGCCTGGAAAAAAGAGATGGGGAAAAAAAAAAATGCAGGGACTCCAACTCCAGAAATGGAGGGAGGACTTCTGGTTAGGGCTCACTTCTCGTCCCTTGAGACCCCATTAGTTGGATCCTTTGGTCTTGTCAGCTCTAGTGCATGACTGCTCCCTGCTCCTTCTGTAGAAAGCCGCCTGAATCCTGAATTTTGTCCTGAATTCCTGGACAAAACTCTTTTCCACCTTGGGGTGGGAAGAAGAAATTTGAATAGTGATAATTGCAGGAACCAATGCATCTGCTAAGGAAAAGATGACCTAATAGATTATTTTCAAATATTAGACAAGTAGAGGATTCCTTGCTATTAAATATTATCGCTTCCATCTCTTCTCTTCTGTCCATCAAGCGTTACTTTGTGACAATCTGTAGCTCAGAGATAATTGTTAAGTTTTATTCAAATTACATTACTAACCTTGTAAATCATACTGTGCATAATCTTAGCTATCTAAAATGATTCTGTGGGAGGGCTGGCTTTCAATTTAAGCCAACATTTTTAGCGTTGCTTTCCCCTCCATTGTGCAAAAATTAGCAGCATGTTCTGAGAGAATATGAATTGTGATAATAAAAATTATTGCTAAACAATTTTATATTTTTCCTTTTAAATGTGCTGTGCTACTATTCTTGAGAGTTTGTTAACTAAGCTGATTTGGCAAGAGCATCTTCTGGAAGTTTCATTATCCCTTGACTGATGTCAAGTTAGTCTTTAACTACAAAAGCGTCTCCTTTCCATAAGGTTTATCACGATAAAATTAATTTCTTTTCCGTGTAATTTCTTTTCCATGCTAAAAGAGATGAAAGATTTCAGAATTTACAGTTTTGACCATTAATACTATTTTCTTTACTGGAGCTGCAGTCTGCTACATGAGCAAAAGAAAGTGTTGCTAAATTTCTCTCGCTATCTGCTTGCCAAAAAGTTGCAGTCTCCAGCTGGAGTTACTCCAGATTTTCACTAACATACATAGAATTAGAGTGAACTGCAAATTTTTCAAGATGGAAAAAGATCTTCAGACTTTAAACATGAAATATGAGGTACTTATTTTTATCTACAGTGATGAAGGTTAGGAACACTCCTGATATAAAGCTAGCAGAATCAGCACTAGTGGAAAGCCAATGCAAATGAGATCAGGATCAGGTGCAATGGAAATGGTCTTTTCCTGTCAGATTCAAAACCTGGTTCAGGCTTAATTTATGAGTGGGCTGAGGGCCAAGATGATCTTCCTCATGAATATACAGGCTTTGGTTATGGGTTACAGAAAGTAGAGGCTTTGTTGTCTGGCAGCAGCTACCTTGATCCTGAACAGGTGTTGTCAGTCTATTTCAGAAATTTGACCAAATAGGACAATTCCTATTGTGAGGGACAATGTGTATCCATCAATACAATTATTATGCAGTCGCTAATCTGGAGAGGATAAGTTGGAAGCTGCAGGCAATAAGGAGATATGAAAGAAACACACTCCACATTCACATGCAAACCACACAGAGAGGGAGTAAAAAGAACAAATATATAAGAAATATGTGAGGAAAAGAGCAGGATGAAAGCTTTCAGCCCTCAAGACTGGATTGACTCTTGTTACTGAGGTTGGCTCTGCTACTGGTGATGAGAAAATCAGAGTGGGACAATCCTCTGTTTTTCTTCCATTTCCACTGTACAAAGGTAAATCACAGCGTTGTTTAAAAAGTGAAGTTTTGTTGTAAGCCTTTGTAAATCCCAGCATGAAACAATGTCTGGAGCATTAAAATAATTGTACAGCAAAACCACTTAGGGTAATTTGATAAGGTGCTCTGATTCCAGAAGAGTAAAAGTCCTCTACGTTGATTCTTAGCTGCTCTTGAATAAAAATCTCAGAAAAAGAGAGAGTCTGGGAAGGAATTAATATGGGATGTATCTACCATGCTTTATTTTAGAATCCACTTCAGTGGTCTGACTTGCACACATTGTTCATAAATCCTGATAGTCACATGGTCTATCTACATTTATAGAAGGACTGGTACCATATGGAGAAGATATAAAAGTGTGTGTGTTAAGTGCATAGTCTCATACGATATTTCATAACAAAAAATGTCAAGCTTTTCCAGGTAGAGCAGAAGAAGCTCTACCCAAGAGTCCCCTAGAATATCACTGCTTCTACTCCAGTCGGCAGCTGGGTACCACTTTGATTGAAGTCCTTTATTTGGGTGGTTTTGGACACATTTGAAGGCAAAAATTGGTAAAAACCCTAAGATTCCACTTAGTTTTTCCTTCTTTTGTTTTTCTTTACTAATGAGAATAATTGTATTAAATGTCTAATTTTAATTCGCTTATTTTGGCTTATCTTCAATGTCTAAAATTTGTGAGGTATTTATTGTAGGCTTTCAAAATTAATTTGGTGTCTCAAGTTTCTGATTGTAGTGAGGATAAGCATGATTTTAAAACCTCATAAAGAGGCAAATGATAATTTTTTTCAACAAATAAGCTACATACAGATCTCTTAAAGTCAATGCTGTTAGTTGTCTAAAAATTCGATTTAAAGACATAAATTTAAACTTGTATTACAACCAGGAAAGCCTAGTTGCCAGTTATATAATTAATCCACTAGATCATGCTGCCACTTAGCTCTGCTATTAAGAAATGTGTGTCTATGTAGCCTCTCTGAAACAGGGCCTCCTGATGAGATAATGTATTAGGGAACAATGATGGGTTGTTATGTAATGAAACCAAACTCCTTATAATCTATGGCTGTGCTGGTTAAACAGAAAAAAAAAATGCTGTTCAGCCTATTCTTTTGAGAGGTATTATTCTGTGCTTAGTCCCTCCTCTAAAAAACACTCCATAAAAAAGCTTTCCAGGATCCCTTTTCCAAGGTCAAAAGCCTACTGCATCTTGTGAGAACCTGGATGTAAGGAAGAACAGGCAAAAAGGAGATAAAAAGGTTGAATTGTGGAGGAAAGAAACCACAGAGTTGGAAGGCAGACAGGTATCTGAAGATGCAGATCTGTGCCTAATGAGATTTTCTGAAGTGCATAAGCAGGTTAGGGCTGGGGAGATGGATGCCTGACTTGGTTAGTTGTGTCTGAAAATCTCACTTGGCTCTATTAGCCCCTTTAGTCTTCTCAATAGCTTTGAAAATTTGGCCAAGGGAACTGAAAATCTGTTTTCTCTGTTCTAGAAACCTGGCAAGTCCTGTGTGCCCTGGGTGTTGGGGAAGTTCCAGTGATTTCCAATGGACAGATTTTGTTATCTGTCCTCTTGGTTTATAGGCAATGTGTTCCAGACAGCGCAGGCCGTCAGGATAGCCAAGAATTCCTCTTTCTTTTGTGGGGTTTTATAGCATCTGCTCAATGTGGTAAACTTATTTGTGAGGCACGTGAGCTGCCAGATGAGCTAACCTGCGAGCACAAGAAAATAAGGTATGTTCTTGGTTCAGGAGTGCTCAGCAAGTGCGATACACACGAGTTCGCTTTCGCTTGATCTGCACCTCAGCAATTCACAGGGAGTCTAAAACCTGCACCTTCCCAAGCTGTTCTTGCCTTGGCTCCTACTCACTCTAGGCAGCAAAGGCAATTGTATTCCTTTGTTTGCCTTCTCCAGTTCTGAGGTTGCTACCTGGTATAAATTAGCTCTTGTTCTTTTTTGTGCATATTATGGGTTAAATTCTGTCTTTCATTCTTAGCACAGGTTTGTGGTTGTCTATATAGCCTTATAACTGAAGGAGACCATTTTTTTCCTCTTATTTTTCTTTTATTTATTTATTTTTAAATTTCTCTCTTTATTCTACCTGTTAATAAGTCTAGGCACTGCAGGTTCCTGGTCTGGGAGAGCCAGCCAGGGACACCCCTTTACAAAAGGGAATTGCATGGGTGACACGAGTGCCTGATCGTTCCAAATAAAAGCCACCAGATAGCGAATGAGAACTGGAAGATAACACAAAATCACTTTTTCTTGGCCTTTCCATGAGTTTGCAAGTCAGCAAAATTAATGGAGCAGCTGCAGAAGGCCCAGTGATAAGGCAAGGCTTCAAACCCCCCTCGCTGTTCCATTGTGCTCTGCTTCTCTAATGCCGAGTATGTGCTTCTCAATAAAGTGTAACTGATCAAAGGAGACACAGGGAAAGACATGGAAAGTAATCCACAGCTGACCCTGCTTTGTACAGGATTTTCTAGCTGATTGGATTCGTAGTAAAGAGAACTAGAAAAAGAAAAAGAAGCCATTTAGTAGAAATTCTTTTAAAAACATTTTATGGTGGCTTGGCGATTGAGGCAGTAACTCTATAAAATTCAAATGGGAAAAAAAAAAAAGCCACCAAACACAGAACAAGGCACTTGATTTGTTAAGGCTGAACGTAATTATGAAAATTCTGATCGATTCTGGCCCTGAGATGGTAATCGTGTTACCATAGATGCAGAGGCCTAAAGCAAGAAGGTAACAAGAAAAAAAATCTGCTCTTTTACCCTGTTTTTAAATCAAAACATGTGGCTTAAATAGGCCTTTGGTTGTTTATAATTAAATTTTCCTGAACAATACATGAGTTGGCCATTTCTCGACTGTCTGGGGCATCTGTTTTCACATACTTCAAACACAATAAAGATTTTTGTTGTGTGTTGGGTTTGGGGGTTTTTTGTTTGTGCTTTTTTTTTTTATTTCCTGCACAACAAAAGTAGGAATGGATGCAAACTTATAACTGGATATACCCTTTGGGTACAGACAGCTGGAACAAAACCTGCATGAACCCAATTTTGTCCTTAGTTACTCTTAGGTAATCTTATGGAGCTAAAATTCTCCATGTGTAGAGAAGAGACAAAACTATTCTTAATTGTTCTGTGCAGAGCAGCTGTATCCTCTAAGGAAACACTACATGAGCAGCCCTTAACCAAAATAACCTGGGCTCAGGGTTTTCTTTCAGTTTCTTTTGGAGTCAAGCTCGGTCCCTGCTGTTTGTCAGAGCTGATGTCAAAAAACCTGATTTGCATGCTTTTTCATACCTCTTCTGGAACCTGAATTTTTTTGAACACTTTAATAAATAGCAAATGGCTTTGGTAACATGAAAAACACCCACGATGCCACTGGACCGTTAACTATCCAAGGAGCTAAAAGCTCTTAAACTTTTGTTACACATGAACTCATCCTGGCTTGATGTCACGGGCTCTTTGATTTTTCTTTTTTTTTTTTTTCCCCCTGCTGTTTTTCATAAACTTCTGGTGCTTGGAAACGAAGGCTGGTCCTTCTTTTCCCAGTAAAGGCATTTAATATCAAGATGTTTATCTTCATTTTGCCGGTGAAATAGAGCTACGTTTCTTGTCCATTTTACACTAACTTTGAGCTTCTGATGTTAAATCTATGTGAGGAGAACCCATCCCATTTTATGTAACGCATTTCAGCAGTGTTGCAGCCTGTGTTTTTTTTTTTCTTTTCTCTTCCTCCTGTGTTGTGAATTTAATATTGTTATTTATCATATGACTTACAAAATGTACATTCTGAATGAAGCAGATCTTTGACCATTTCAGAAAACATGCCCAGTAGCAGCAGAATGCCACCACACAGGTTTGGTTTTCTGAATATTGGAAATGGGACAAGCAAATCATTCTTCAAAGTTACTTTTAAGTTTTAAAGTACTTGACTTTCTGGATTTTTTTTCAATATTTCTCTTCTAAAATTTGTGCTGTTACTTGATCTGTTGCTTCAAAAAGTAAGTTTTAGGTTCTAAAGGGATAATTTTTTTTACTTTGTTCCATAATAGTGACAAACTGCAAGGATTTGAGATGTACCTGCAACTCTTCACTCTACACAGCCAGACTTACCAGTAGAACGATGCAGGTTACATTATCTGTGCTTCATATGGGTTTTTTTCCTTCAGAATTCTGACCTTTCCATGCAAAATTCTGTCAGTTTTAGATAAAGAATCCTTTAAAGTCTTGGGCTTTTTTCGGAATTTTTGTTTGGTTTTTTTTAAAGCAGTGCAACACTTTCCAAAGGCAAATTGTATGTATTCAGATAAACTCAGCAGGTCTTTTAGAAGAAATAAATGAAGAGTGCAAGGAAGGTACCAAAATAGGTGAGTGAGTATATTTAATACTGGGTTGGTTAGTGCAAGGAATTAAATATTGTTTATATAAACTCTTTGTGGCCCCACATACAATTAGTTCCTGTTTCACTGTGAATTCGTAGAGGGTTTTGTTTTAGAAACACAAAAATGGAATCATTTCTTGTTTTCAGCAGAACTGGAACAAAAAATAGATCACAGAAGGTTTTTCCATCAGAAACTTTCTTAGGAGAAGGTGATTGGGCCTGGTATGATCTCTTTTATCCCTTCTTTGCTTTGGTTCCCCATTGCTTTTATTCTCCTGTTCATACACATCATTGCTGCAGCTCTGGTTTGAAATTTCTCTTCCTAACACAGAATCTCCCTAGGAACATAAACATCGGTATTTCTGTCTGGGAGACTGATCTAGCAGGGTTAGAGACTTTTTTTCCCCCCATCACTTAAGTATCTTTCCAAACTAATAGTTATCTGCTCATATTTTGCATAGTCTTTTAGTTCCTTTTGCAGATCTGTGAGCACTGGCACAATTTAGATAAGCCATGGAAAAATATGCCCATGTTTTATGTTTCTATGCAGCCTATTTTGCTTGCATGATGTTTTGCATACGGTCCAGTGAGTGGAATTTAGTATGTGAACAGTGCAATAATTATGGTTAATATTCACTTTTGTGTCTTTCTGTACTGAGCTGTAGAATTGTTTTTCTGGCTATTTGTTTTTTCTCATAATCAGATATTGTAGCGCATTGCATACATTTTCCTTGATTCACTGCTATCAGACATTATTTCACTACATTAATGATTGCTTTTGACCACTTTTCCCATTTTTTTTTCCCAAATCATTGAAATCTCTGCTAGCACACCAAAATCTATGCAATTCTTCTTTGTTTTTCTGCATTATAAAAATGGTACCTAAGAGTTTTGAGATAACAGGTTAGAATAGGATCAAGGTAGTGTTTGTAGCTTAAAGGATTAGAAGAATTCCAAACAGTCCCACCATGAAAGCTGTTTAGGGATACATAAGCCAGTTTAGATAAAATAACAGCTAACTGCAGTCCTCCCACAAACCTCAAATGGAGCTCTCTTTGTAACTCAGAAATGTCTGGCCACTTTTTTGCCTCAATTTTTCATATTTTTCCTATCTCTGCACTTTGTGCAGAAGCATCAAGAAACCGCAATAAAGGCTCTTGAGCAGACTCAAGGGGTTGTGAGAAATATCAGACACTGTAAGTGCCCATCTGAACATTCAAGGTATTTGAGCTTTGCCCACTACTCATTTCTGCCTGGCTCTGGAGGGAGCAGCTCAGGATGATGATTTCCCCATGATAATTCACCTGAAGATGCTATTTTTTTTTTGCCAAAGAGGCATTTAAGAAAGTTTTCTTGCCTCTTCCAGGACATCAGTTTGCAAAGCATTCCTTTGATTTTTCTACCACAATACAAAGGGAGGGGGGGAAAAAAACTCCAATCCACAACCTCTGTCATTTTTTTTTTTTTTTTCTTTTGGCTGGTGCTGCTTATCTGCTTGCTTGAAGTGATGCTGGGGATTGCTAATGCGTAACACAACGTCTGCCAGCTGCCCTTTTGCTGTTGATACAGCTCTTAACGTGCATTTAGTGTAAACAGGTAAAATGTCAGGGTAGCTGGAAAGAAAAGAGCAGTGAAGTCAGTTAATTTGATGAAGCACTCCAAGTGAAGTTCTACCCTTAGCCGTACCTGATGAAGCTCCAGGGTAGGATTTCGGGTGTGAGTGGTGGCAGACTTTACCTGGATGTGCTTTGTTGAAAGGCCAGATGGTTGAAAAGCCAAACAGCATTGAGGAGACTGTAGGTAAAGGCTTCTGCCATTGGCACTGTGCTCAAAATCTCCAGGGCGCGCACTTCTCAGTAATAACTCGGGAAATTACCTCTTTCCAAGGAGTTCAGAGTGTTCTGACAGGAGGATTTTTCATGATATTTTGAAGATCAGTACAGAAGTGCAGAAACTTGCAAGTAGAATAAACGTGGGGTTCCTGGCTGATGAAAAACTAGCTGGAAAGTTTTGGGATTTGCTTTAGATAGAATGATGAAAGTGCAGATAATTTCTTTTTGGTTGTGGAAGTATATGCCTATGCTGAAATGAAAACTCTTGAAAATGAAATTTTTGTGTCTTCCAAGTGAGTACTATTTTCATCCAGCTTACATACAATTAGGATTGCATTTAGTCAGGAAAGGAGGAAATGGAGCTGTGAATTCTTTATTGTTATTAATCTTGTTTGCCATTTCTCTTGCATCTGGGAAGCTTCTACTTCTAGAACATTCATAGTAGACAAAGAGCTATTTCCCCACGTAGCCACAGCAATTCAGGATGCGGAATATTTTCAAAAGAGTATGTTTGACTTTACAGCATGATAAAGAAGAATGGGTAGCTATTTTCAGAGACAGGCATACTTCATCCATCTCCGTCTGTTATTTAATTCTGATTCTCAAGAAATGTAATCTACGGTACAAAACAAGACTTGGTTTCTGTAGGTTCATTAGTGAAGCACAGATCCACCCTCCCAGCCAATGTTTCAATCTGTACTTCAGTCTGACCTGTGTTAAATCTGTTATTAATTGTCTGGTTTAAGACAAACTTCACTAGCATCCTTCTAGGCAGATCAAAGGAAAGCCCCCCAGGATGACAGTTTACTTTTCCTACAGAACTGAGCATGTAGTTACACCTACCAGAGGATAAACCACTCCAAGGTGTCCTGGAGTAGCAGAGTACAAATCATTGAGATGAGACTACACTGAAGTGTACTGAGGTGTTGTGGTTAAATCTTGTGTTTGGAGCAGAGTCTCTGCAATGTGGAACCTCTCTGAAGAGTATGTTCTAGCACCAAATGCCTGTTCCATGATTTCACTTGCAGTGAAGTGTTTAGATAATCTTTTCTAAATAAATTGTGCAGCAAATGTGAGGCAGAACAGAATATGGGCAGGAGATGGAAGTACATTCTCAGTTTGCTTTTTCTGCTGGCTCCTTTGTAAATCGCCTCTGTAACATGTTGGGATTTTTCCTCTTTTGTTCTTGCTTCTCCTCAACTAGCTGGCTGGTTTGGCATCCTATACTTGTGGGTATTTTTAGCATCTCTTGAAAAACTCAGAGATGGATTCCTGCTGCTGATCAGCCAATGCTGTGTTTTCCAGTAGTTGCCATCAAAATATCTCTGGGCTGCTTCCTTGGCACTCTTTTACTCACCTATTTTTTTTTTTTTTAATATCCATGATATGTATTTCATAGCCAGCATTCCCTCTTCTGAGGGGAGGAGACATATGGATTCTAGCTGCTACTCTGTATGTCTTCTGCTGAGACTCTTGACTTGCTGAATAAATACCTGTCAAAAACTTTAGGAGCGTATTTCCATGGTGATTGCAACATGTTTACTGTAGTATCTGCCTCGTATTTTTGTGGTGATCCCTTTTCTTCTTTGCATGGCTTTTTGCGATAATGCATGAATGTGCTTCACAGGAGTTCTGTCAAAATAACATTTCTTTGTATTTAATGCAATGGGATTTCTTTAAAATTGAAGAATAACTAAAAATGAGAGAGGAGTTGTCTTTGAACAAAGACTGTAGAGGTGGTTTTTGGTTGTGGGGTTTTTTTTTTTGGTTTTTTTTTTTTGGTTTTTTTTTTAGAACTACCCAGTACATCTCCTGATGCAGTAGCTGCCTTATATAGAAACCTGAGTTTGCTCACTCTAAACTCAAAGAAAATGTTCTTAGTTATTACCAGCTGTTTATTAGCAATGGCAGCATCCATATCAAAACTTGCAGACTCAGTACCCTTTTCCCTGGCCTCTCCCAGGACACGTGCTGGGAGCCCAGCGTGGCTGTGCAGTACTTACTGCTGTGTTCCAGCAACAGTTCTTGCTGAAACTCTTGCTGAGATAAAAATGAGTTTGAAATGCAGGCAAACAGGTAAAAGGCAAACCTGAAAATGAGGCAAGACTGGGTTTTGCCTCTCCTTCCCTGGAGTGCTGTGTGACTGCCACGGCACCTGCCCAGTTCAGTCCACAGCACAGGTACCCCTTTACAGCTGGGTCAGATGAGGACAGTCTTTTGCACAATTTCAGTAGGAGAGCTCTGCCACCTACATCTCAGAAAGGAACATATTCTTTATTTCTTTTTAACTCTCCTCATTTTCGAGGGCCAGATTTCCGACCCCCAAAATACATAAGCTGGATTCAAACCAGATTTCTCAATTAGCAGGCTTTTCTGGGGGGTCCTCGAGGAACCATGGGAACGTGGCTGGCTCTGTGAGCTCTCCACCTCAGCTCACAGAGACAGCACTGCAAACAATGCACAGAGCACTGGCAGGTACTCCCCAGGTGTTGCTCAGCCTTTTCAGCATTACCCTGGAGAGTGCATCATTTTAGATTTATTATGTCCCCTGTGCCTGTCCACTTCCACTCTTTCCTGCTCACATGGTGAAGATTAAGCTGTGTTATATTCCTTGCGTGCTAGCCTGAAGCAACAGCACCTACACGCTGCTTTTGCCATCAGAGGATGGAGCAGCATCTTGGATACTTGGATTTAAGTGCTGATAAACTTATGGGTTATCAGTAGCAGCCTCATGTGCAGAAAGCTCTGGATATCAAGTGTCACAGTAAGGAGCATGTTTGTGATGCATGTGCCCAAAACAGGGAAAAAACCAGATTTCAAATGCCTGCTGATGAAATCTGGGAGATTTTAGTCCACTAGTATCACAGATATCATGAAGAGAGGGGGAAGTTGTGGCTCGCTAAAGTGGGGAAACAGAGGCACAGAGAAGCAGGGCTGATTGAGAGTTTCCATTCTCACTGGGCCGGGTCTACATGTGGCTGATGTTTGCTGTACCATGTCCAGTTTGATTAGGTTTATCTCAAATACATTACTGACACGTTATTTATTCTCCTCTAGAAGCTTATTTTTTGTCCATTTAAAACTTCCAGTGATGTCAGAGCCTGGGACATGCAAGGAGTGCAGCATGGAAGGGAGGCCGGTTTAGAGCTGCTCAATCCTTTCCTTCTTGTTTGGTATGAACATATGAAGATGGAATTTCTTATGTGGAAAGATAAGGCTTTTGATTTTCAAAAACAATCAGATGAAGCTTGGTAATATCCCTAAGGTTTTGTTTCCTTCTATTTGGCTAAGGAAAAAAAGACACCAACTAATATGTCTTACATTTTGACAGTGCCTTTCTTTAAACAGCAACTAATTTAACCGAACTCTCAGTTAATTGGTTTAAAAATACGAAACCGCTCAACTAGGGTGTGCAGTCAGCTTTTCATAGCACATCCCGGAGTCAGTTACCATGGCACTGGGAAAGATTTTTGGTCTCCATGGCAACCTCAGGTCGGCTCGTCGCACCTTTTATCTTATGCAGACTGAAAGCAGCAGTGTGTGTGTGGTATCTGGAGTTAATATGTCAAGGAGGAGGCAGATACATTACCAGAGAGGTGTTGGGTTTTTTGGGTTAGTTTGGGGATTTTTTTTTCCCCCCCTGGATTAAATTCAGTAAGGCTGTTAATTGTTGCTAATCAGGCTAATGGCAGGAGCAGGCAGTGAGGGGCGGGAGGAAGCAGCACTGCCTGGTGGGTACGTGGACAGCCAGGGTGCTCCTGGGGGCTCTGCAGCAGGTGGGAAATCTCCTCCTTTCTTTCCCTCCTGGAGAGCAGCTTGCAGAGCTGGAAAGCCACTGCTCCATGGGCTTTTTGGGACCCCCTTGCAGCTGGTTGTTGTGGGCGGCTCTGCGCTAACCCTGCCGTGAGCTGAGCAGTGCCTTTGGTCCCCTGCACTCGATGTGTTTAGTCAGGCAGCTCCCACAGAGCAGTTTGGGTGGGAAGGGATATTTTAAAGGCCATCCAGTTTAACCCCTCTGCCATGGGCAGGGACATCTTCATCTAGACCAGGTTCCCCAAAGCCCCATAAAACCTGGCCTTGAACACTTCCAGGGACTGGGCTTCGGCTCTGGCCAGGGCTAATGCATGGCCTGGACCCCGCTGCAAGGTGCCCTGGTGAGAAGCTGCGTGTCCAGACCTTCAGTCCCTCCTCTCGCTGGTGGCACCGGCTCTCGCAGCGCTGCCATACAGAGCCATCGAGGTCCTCTCCTGCTGCCTGCACGCAGCAAGAGGAGCAGGACAACCCAGCTCAGGGAAGGTGGTTGTGGCCTTCAGGAATGAAGGAGAGGCAGAGTAGGCACCAATTGGGCTATGGGAAATCATGCTTCAGGTCCATGCTTTCTCAAATTGCTCGTGGTGTAAATGTTGGGCAGCTTGTCCAGGTGAAGCAAAGGTCTCCTTTAGCTTTCTGGTCCATCTGTGTGCGCTGTGGCATGTGCTCATGTGGGATTTTTTTTGCTCGTGTTTGCTCATCCCTGTTGAGGCTGTGGAGGCTACACCTTCAGGCACAGTTATTCCCTTTAAAATCGACCCTCTGTACCTGTGACATCTGGGGCTGGAGGGAAAAGCTGCCTCCTTGGCCCTCTGGCAGAAGCACTGCCTGGCAAAGCAGAATGCAGGAACCAGCAGTGTCAGCACTCCTGACCTCCCTTGCTCTCCCTGTCTTCACTCACACTTTCCAGGCTCTGCTGTGTCTCTGCTGGACTGCCATGGGCAGGGGCTATTGTTACAGGAGAAAGGGTCAGGTCAGAGGCCCCAGTAAAGACCCACCTCTGTTCATGCATTGGCCTTGTCTTACGAAATCACACTGGTGGTGTTCAGGCCTTGTTGCTGGAAATCACCAAAGAGTTCCTGGAGCTGCGAAAAAAAAGGAAGTGTAACTCCGGCAACCTAATGCTCAGAGCTGCTTGAAGTGGTCTTCTGTATGCTCACTGCTTGTTTTCCTTGGAGTTGTAATGGCTGGAGAGAGCAGGCTGGTTAGGGAGATTGCAATGGAAGCAGGAATTAAGGCACTATTTTCTGATTCCAGGACAGATTGAAAACCCTTTGCGAGGATCTTATCTGGGATTTTGTGTGCTCTCGAGGCAGAGGGGCACATGTAACCAGGAGATAGCTGTTTAGCAGTGGGTGTGTGGTGTGAGGTGAAGCCTCTCTAGTTACGCTGTTGACTAAAAATAGCCAGTGCATAACCCATGTTCACAGTGATTTCAGAACATTTGGTCTACCAAGAGCCTCCTTAATATTCCAATAGGGATCTCTCCAACTGCCTGTTTTTAAAGCAGAACATACTACAAACAGCAGGAGCAAATAAGTTTTGCTTTCAGTGATGAGTAGACTGTGCTCACAGGCCCTGAAAACCTTCAGTAGCTGACAGACAAATGAGCATCACAATACATTTAAAATGCCCCTACATTTTTCACATGTACTGTCACATTCACACTGATGCCTGTGCAGGGTTTGCCTGGAAAGGTTGTGGCAGCACAGGAGCTTCAGGGGTGGCTTCTGTGAGAAGCTGCCAGAAGCTTCCCCATGCCCAACAGAGCTAATCCCAGCCCAGCTCCAAGCCCTCAGCCCTCCGAGGCCGAGCCCATCAGCAGCAGGGGTAGCACCCCAGGGATAACAAATCTAAAAAGGGGGAAAAAAAGTTGCTGGGCAGCAGCAATTATAGCTTGGCAAAAGGAGGGGAAATATGTGGCAGGAATGAGTCTGCCAACACCATGGTCAAGGAAGAAGGAGGGGCAGGAGGATGTTCCAGGTGCCAGAGCAGAAATTCCCTTGCAGGCCGTGGTGAGGCAGCTGTGCCCCTGCAGCCCTTGGAGGTCCACAGTGGAGCAGATATCCACCTGCAGCCCGTTGGGGACCCCGCACCAGAGCAAGTGGGTGCCTGAAGGAGGCTGTGACCCCATGGGAAGCCCATGCTGGAGTGGGCTCCTGGGGAGGACATGTGACCCCATGGAGAGAGGAGCCCACCTGGAGCAGGTGTGCTCGCAGAAATTGTAACCCTGCTGGGGACCCACGCTGGTCCCACGCCTGTTCCTGAAGCATGGAACTCATGCTGGAGCAGTTTGTGAAGACCTGCAGCCCCCTGTGGGGAAGGATGTGGGAGAAGTTCATGGAGGACTGTCTTCTGTGGGAGGGACTCCATGCTGGAGCAGCAGAAGAGAGTGAGGAATCTTATCCCCTAGGAAAAGAGAGTGGCAGGAACCCCTGACTGCACCCCCCATTCCCCATCCCCCTGTGTTGCTGGTGGGGAGAAGGCAGAGGAAATCAGGAGTGATGTTAAGCCCGGAAGAAAGGAGGGGTCGGGGGGAAGGTGTTTTTAAGATCTGGTTTTATTTCTCATTATCCTACTCTAATTTGATTGGTAGTAAATTAAACTAATTTCCCCAAGTCGAGTCTGTTTTGCCCGTGACGGTAATTGAATGATCTCTCCCTGTCCTTATCTCGACCCATGAGCCTTTTGTTATATTTTCTCTCCCCCGAGTGAGCGGGTGATGAAAAACCCCTCAGGAGGCCCATAGATTTCTGCAGGAGGCTTTTGTTAAACCTCATTTGGGCTATGGAGTTTTCTGCTCCCTTAATGTGGGAAGGAAAAAACTTTCCCTCCAAAATCAAATATTTTCTCAATTTTGTTTCTAGTTCATGACCAATGAAATGAAAATCAAGGTGTATGGAATATCTTCAGGCCTCAGAATAGATTTACATTTCATATGGACACAGGCTTTGGTTGAGTCTTATTTTATTGTCTGTTCTTAACTTAATGATGAGACCAAGGAGCAAAGTTTGGATCCAGTTTTGGAGGAGGAAAGTATGTGTTGCAATGAAGGCTGTATTTGTGATGGTGTTAAGCTTTCTGGCTAAATTTAGCAAGTCTGTTTTAAGGTTCAGAAATGACTTTTTTTGTATGAAGAATTGATACATAAGTCTGCATGGTTTTAAATGTATGGATTTCATTTAGAAATTTGACGGCCAGAATTGAAAACACTTAGCTGTGACACAGAATTACGCTGTTAAATATCAGGGAGAAAAGAGAGAAGAATTAGCCAAGATGGGAACCAGACGCACAAGCATGTTTTAGATCGATCCCAGCATTAGATGGGAGTGCTTCCTCTCACCTATGCTCTGGCTGTTCTGCACCGGAGTGGAGCAGCTTTCCTGCAGCTCTCCCAGCAGGCAGCTGCCCTGACAGCATCACACTCCTGCTGCCTCGAGAAGGCAGAGCTGGAAGGATGAAGTTCCTGTTTACATTTCAAATGTTGCTCTGGCCAATACGCTGAAAGACAGAAAAACATGCGTGTTGAATTTGTGAAAATCCAACAGCTTTTCGAGTTGGTTCTAACACTGGATGCCTCCTTGTTTATTTTCCTGTAGCACATGTGTTTGAGAAAAACCTGTGACTGCTGTAAGGGGCAATTACTTGCTCTGACAGTGGTGGCTTTCAGTACTTAAAACAAAGCTTAACAAGTGCATAACATCCCTGTACAGTGTTTTCAGGAATTGCTCTGTAGCAACAGAGGGAAGGAACGAGCAAAGGCAGAGCATGTTCTGCCTTCTGCCTGACTTGAGATAAATGACAGTAATCACATAGACAGTAATCTGGCCTTTTCTGCTCTGCCCACCTGCTGCTGCTGTTGTCATGCTCTGCACTCTGCTGCCATCCTCCGTGACAGCAGCGCCTCCATCTTGGCACTGCTGGGAATAATTAGGGGTGGCACAGCTCTGCAGCTGCTGCGGCGCTGACGGGGGGGTGCAGGCAGAGAGGGGCAAAGAGCTGGGCTGGAGTGAATGTAGCAGGAAATTAGCTGAGCTGTCATGCCTGCAAGCAGGGAGGGTTTTAGCTCTAGCATGAGCTGAGGGCATGAAAGGGAAGGTTTTCCATCTGACGAATGAGAGGCTGGAGAGCAGCTCTGCAGACAGAGATCTGGGGGGGTCCTGGTCGATGGCAAGGTGAACATGAGTGAGCAGTGTCCTGGCAGCCAAGAGGGCCGAGTGTGTCCTGGGGGGCATCAGGCCCAGCATCAGCCAGGCAAGAAGGGACTGTCCCTCTCTGCTCTGGGCTGGGGCAGCCCCTCACCTTGACTATTGTGTGCAGTTTGGGGTGCCACAGTCTAAGAAAGACATTGGGCCATTATGATGCCTTTTCCTGGTCTTAAAATTAAGAGAGCTAAACACAGTTAAGAGGAGAAAGGGTTTTACCTCGGTATTTATTGAAGGACCCTCAGGGGCACCGAAATGCACATCGAAATGCACCCCGAAATGCCCCCCGGAGAAATGGCCCCCCACAATGTGATGTGTGTGCAATTATAGGCCTTGCTAATTAGCACATCTATCAAAGATTGCCCAGGGAGGGACTCCAGCGAGACCCCTCAGCGAGGAACCTTCCCCTGGCTGGGCCTGGCTTTGTTTACAGAATGTGTTCTGGAGAGGCCCTCGGGGTCTGGGGTTTCCAGGATGTTTGGGCTCTTGGCTTAACGGGATATTGGGTGTGAGGGAAGTGATCAAACTTACAGAATTATAACTGTGTGGGCTAAAAGCACTAAGAATACATAAAAGCTGTTTAAAAGAGTATATAAAAGGGAGTATAAAAGAAAAAGCAAAAAATCATCAATTAGACAGTGTCCAAAGGAGGCCGCAAAGATGGTGAAGGGCCTTGAGGGGAAGCTGTGTGAGGAGAGGCTGAGGGCACTCATCTGTTCAGCCTGGAGGAGACTGAGGGGAGACCTCTTTGTGATCCAAAACATCCTCACAAGCAGAAGAGGAGGGGCAGGCACCAATCTCTTCTTCCTGGTAACCAGTGATAGGGCTCGATGGAATGGCCTGAAATTCTGTCAGGGGAAGTTTAGCTTGGATATCAGGAAAAGGTTCTTCACCCAGGGTGGCTGGGCACTGAACAGGCTCCCCAGGGCAGTGGTTACAGCACCAGCCTGACAGAGCTCAACAAGCATTTAGACAATGCTGTCAGGCACAGTGGGATTCTTGGGGTTGTCCTGTGCTCCTGGCCTTGACCATCCTGTTGGATCCCTTCTTATTTGGGACATTCTGTGATTCTATCAAGTTGATGACAGTGTTACAGGGGAGAGAATGGGACACTGTGAGAAGTCCAGCCATAGTCTGAAGTGCAGATTGCCAGAACGTAGCTCTGAGGCCAGGCCTCGGCATCTTTAAATACAGCCATGATCCTTTAAAATTCCTTCTGCCCTGTACAAGGGGGAGCCTTCACAGCACAATCACGGCTTCTGTGGAATTGTCCAGGACAGAAATCCTCCTGTGGGGAGCAGGCTGTTTGAAAGGGCAGGCACTGTCAGCTTTCAAGCTGGAGCAGATCTTAAAACTCTTCAAGACATCCCAGCTGTAATCAATAAAGAAACACAAGTCTTCAAGTGTGGAGCAATTTTTTAAAATAACTGTTAATAGGGAATTTAAGAGTACAAACCCTACTGGATGTAGCTAATTGGAAATGTAATTGGGATATGGAGAATAGGTAATGAACGACCTGGTGAAGAGAGCAGGGTAAAGAGCAGCAACTTGTAGGACACGGAGGTCTCACCAGGCTCTGAGTTCACAGACTGAATACTGATGTGATGTTAGTAAGGGCTAAACAGTGACTTACAACCGTGCAGGGATAGGAACCTATTTGTAGATGCTGGAGGTGTTCCTATTAATGGCATGTGCCAGCACCCATGCCAGGCTGCAGCGTGTGAGGTCATTATTTTATCTGATCTAGCTTTTTTGGGCTGACCCTCTATAGTTCAGCATAAACAAAGACAGTTCTAAGAAACATATGTGCTTTTTCTGAGGATATACTACATTGATTTTTGTGTGTGTGTATATATATATGCATATATTTATACGTATTTTTATACATACACGCTTTTACATACATTTAGTGTAAAATTATACACTGCCATGACAGTGTCCAATCATTTTGGGCTGATTGATTGAAGCACATATAACACAAAAGATTAGTTTTCCAGGGTTGACAAGCTGGAATTGATCTAAAAATGTGAAATAAATAGGGACAGTTGCACTTTTCTCTATCTTTATTGAAATTTGTGATTTGGAGGCTTCTGACATGGAAGATGCTTAGGATTTATTGCCAGTGCCATGGGTAGGCCTCTGTGGCTGGTGGTTTTGAGTCCTCCCATAGTTTCCATTTCTCCCTTTGGAGTTGCTTTAATCAGTCCTTGTGTGGCATCCAGAAATGAGGACCCAGACCTGAAGCTTTCCAGTTGTTCAATAAAATGGAAAGATAATTTTGCATGTTAACTTTTCTTATGCAAATCAATATATCAATATCAGTTATGATTATTGTTTGTATATCATGAAATAATCTCTAAAACAGTGTTCCTACCAGTTTGAACCTTTTTTCATCTAGGTCTAGTTTTTCTATGGTTGCAGCACATAAGAACACATTACATGAATTACTGGAGTCGAGTTGTATATCTCTTGTCTTTTCTCTCTCTGTTACCAGGTCTTAAAAAGAAATTAGATTGGTGCGAGATGATTTTCTTCCACAACCAATCTCTGCTGGATGTTAATAATTACCTTCCATATAGTTACAAATATCTCATCGTTTGTTCCAGAAATTAAAGTTAAACTGGCTGTTTCTAATTCACTTAATTCTCCTTTAATGTCTTTTAAGAAATAAAAAACCTAGAGAATGGGTAAGGTATTAGACATCACATTTACCTGTCTTGATGAGTTATCAAAATAACTGCTAAGAGCTCTAGATCTCATCAGTCAAACCTTTAGGTTTGGTCTGGAATGGAACTCATTAGATCTAGGCAATTTGAAAACAATTGAATTTAACTAATACTTGTTAATTGGGGGAGTTTTTCCCATTCAAAGACTCAGCTCTTGCTCTTTTGTGACTGGAATCAGAGCTGATACCATCTGATGAAGGCTTGTCTTTTGTGATGATCAACACACAAAAAAGCATTAACAACTTGACCTTTCTGACCTCATACATCGATGGCTTTCATGCTCAGTTTCACGGCAGAATACTCTTGAGCCTTCCTTTATTGTTCATATCTTTACTGAATGATTTCGTAATGTTTCTTGCTGGTTACATCCAACTTTGTACCCTGAACACTGTTAGTGAGTAACACTCTGTATTTTAATGTAATCTTGTTGGGCTCTTGTACATTTTTAAGGTAATTTGATTTGGTTCTCACTGCTGGTTGGCTTCCTTCTCATGCTTCAGGTCAGTGACGAGCTCATGCTCTAGTCGAGGTTACTGCGTTGCTTGTCTTTTCTCTGTCATGAAACAGCTGGCACATAAGGCCATAAGAATTATTTCATTAAAGACCTCCCATCTCTCCTTAGTGTTTTCTTCCTTTAGACCAATCCTCCGGAGACCTTTCCTGACAGAAGTGTACTCCCTTGAGACCCATTCATTGGACTTTCCTGTTGTGCTGCCTTCCTTCTCTAAGTTGTTAAGAGTGGAAAAAGGAATACTTTTTATCTTTTCCTTGTAAGTAGTGCCACCAGATTTTTCTCATCCCAGATTTTACACACAGGAGGGTATTCATTCACAGCCCCTCCCGGTCTCAGGTGCCCAGATTCAGAGGTTAGTCTCTGCAGGCTCTTGGAATCGTTGATGGGAAGTCATGGGATGTTTGTGGCAGCAGTGTGGATTCACAGGCCACCTCAGCTCTTGCTTTGAGTTACAGTCTAGCAGGGCCCCTCGACTGAATACCTAATTTAGGCTTTTAAGTTTGGTGCTCCGAGTTTGGTACTTTTCCATGTCGTGCCTTTCTTTGTTCCCTCCCCAAGTCCCTTTCAGCTTTATGCTGCACTGCAATGTCTCTTTAGGACAGAAATGGAGGACCTGAAGGCAAGAAATGTGATCTGGGAAGTCACAATGCACTGTGCAATTTTCTGCTTTCTGGCTGATAAATTATTGTGTCTTCAGTGTGCTCTGGCACGCAGTTCAATGTGTCCATGCAGCAGTGATGACAGGTTGTCCTGAGCTAATAATCAGGACCCCTCTGTTTAGACTCCTCAGCCTTTTAGGGAAGTCTTAAAGAGTTCTTATCTCTTTGTCAGTTTTTATTCACGTTTTATCATAAATGGAGAAAGCTCTTAGCCCTGAGAGTGATCACGTTAAGGGTGATTATGTTAAGAGGCAATTTAAGAGAAGAAAAATAATCAGCACCATTTGCAGTGACAGGTTCTCTTGTGCATCTCAAGAAAACACAGTTGACCGAATGTTGCAAAATGCTCAGAAAAGGAAAGCTGCCTTTCCTGTCGTACATCTGAGATCCTTGTGCCACCAAAAAGCAGCACCTCTGGCTTTGCACTGGGGTTCTTTCAGCCTTTCTGCATCAGAGTACAATTTCACACTATGTTTGTACCCTGTACCTTCCCCTTGCAGTCAGGATACCACCCAGAACCGGATTCCAGGCTGCTCTCCTGTCTCCCACTCTCCATCTTCTATGAGTTCCTCACCACACAAAAAAGGGGTTTCTTTCAAATTAAAACCTGGCTGGCAGGGTCACAGGAGCAGTGCAATTGCCTTGCAGGAAAACACTGAAGAGGGTGAACTTAGCTCTACAGCTTTAAACCTGCATTAACTACTTAAGTTTGATTATTTACACCAAAACTATTAATGGGTAGCCTCTCATTCTTGAGCGAGTGGGACTGTTTTCTCATGGCAGATGGAGCAGGAATTGTTCCATGGCAAAATCAGGGGCTGAAGGTCAGTTGTCGCCTCTTGAATGTTTGTAGTAATAAACTGTTTTCCCTTTCTCAGTATGATCTGTCCCTCAGCACTGTCATTTTTCACTGCAAAATGTAAGGCTCCCTTATTGATGTCTTAATTCATTTTAAGAGTTTTCTTGACTTTCTTTAATGGTAGAGATGTTTGTGCTTCAAGATTTCCCTTATTCTTTCTTTGGGGATTTGCTCCATCGTGTTAGTCCAACTTCATGACTGTTTCAAGATCAGTTTTAAGTAATCAAATTACTACAGATGCAACCCAACATCTCACCTACCTAGAACTTTTAAAGAGGTTTTGCAGCTGATTTCAATGAAAGTACCCTCTCAGTTTATTGGGAGAGGCCAATTTAGCAAAGACTTTTTTTCCCCAATATCTTTTTTTCCATGTCAGCAAGGCATAGCCCAGTGGAACTGGTGACTCCAGCTCTGAGACATTACAGCATGTACTGTACTACTGGGAATGCCATGGAGCTAGTCATTACTATTTCCATGAAAATGATATTTTTAAAGCAAGTGGATTCATCAAAACTGAACCAGCTCACGTCACAAGATAGTTTTGATTAATTTTTCAAGACAAATATTTTTGGAGAAGCAGAAGTTTTCCAGATTTGCAATACATCTATTTTGACCTTTTTTAGATTTAAAAATAGTTATTTTTCATTTCAAGATGACCTTTCCTTTAGAAAGCTAAGCTAATTATCATTAAAAACTTCTAAAAACTAAAAAGTTTAATATTTAATCATTTAAGCAACCTGAATGGATTTTTATTTTTTTAGTTCTTCTGGGACAGAAAATTATATTTCTGCACAGCCACAGATGCTGCCTGCCACTGACTGGCATGGGAGCTGAAAGCCTGCATCGAAGCATCATTCAGGGTTTAGTGGGGGTTTCATGGGAAGAAGCTTCCAGTCTTTTTCTATTCAATTACATAATCTGGGATAAAAGAACAAGTCACTACACAAGAAGATAATTACTGTAGCATTTTATAGTTGTATTTATAGTTGTAGATCAGCCACCCTTTTAACGCAGATAGCAACTCCTTCAGAAACAAACCTGACCCCTAGATTGGGAATTATGCTTGCCATGACTGCAGCACATGCATTCAAGAACCTTTTTACTCCTTTTCCCCCTTCTCATGAGATTTTCCCGTGTGTTTTGTGAGTGCTTACCAGGCTGTGGACTGAAGTGGTGTGCTATTATATTAATGTTTTGAACGATTCTTACGGGAGGTCCAAAAGAAGATCTTGTATTCTGCAAAGTAAACGAGTATCAGAAAGATGTGCAAGTGTTTATTGCAGAAAGAGCTTTTCTAAATGAACTCAGCTATCTAACAGCAAATACCACAGCTATTTTTGTTAGGCTCTCCAAAATCATATACTTCTCAAGTAACATCTGCCAGGGCCAGCACTGACTTGAGTTTTCCAAAGCACTCTGTCTAGAAAATAGAAAACTTCTTTAGCCCATCAAGCCATGGGTATTCAAGCCTTGTATTTTCCTACCAGGTTAGATATCCACATTTTGTTTAAGGCTGCTGTGTGCTGATCCCACCACTTAGAGCCTCCCTTTCTTGATACAGAGCTAACTGAAGTTGTAAATTCTGCCACACTTAGCGGGTAGAAATTCACTGTCAACTGATCCTCCTTGTAGTGTCCAATTCCTTTGTCTTCTCTCTTCAGGATCTCCACTGACCACTTATCCCCTACCATCAACCCTGGTATTTTCTGCCTCTTGCTTATTTATGCCCTTTTCTGTAGCTGTACTTACGATGTGTGTGCAAATCCACAGGGGATTTTGAGTGGCACATAACTGAAGCGCAGAGATTCCCTTAAGATCTACGGGTTCTTCACTGTATTTATCTGTATTTATTCTGTATTTCTGTCCTTCTACACAAACTATCCAGACTCTTCCTTTCTCAGCAGGTTTCTTAGCTCCATGAGACCCCTGAGCACTGAATTAAGGTCCAAGGTCTGCTCAAGAGTCTTTGAGTCTTTTTGTTTCTTGCATCTCTCTCAATCTCTGTGACATTTAAGATAAAGGCGCGATTTCTGACCTCTTTGTCTCCTTGTGGGAATGTTCAGCACTGTTCACATCCCAGCGCTCTGCACACAGTTTGTGGAAAGCTCCTTTTGGCCATCTCTTCATCGAGGTTTAAAGAGTGCCCATTTTCCTTGACTGTGAGGTGCACAGTGGTATAAATTGCTCTTGTGTGCTGAAGCATCCCATGGATCACAAACTGCAGAATTAATAATCTCTACATGGGTAGATTCCAGTAGGTGTTAAGCCTGAAGCTAAGATTGATAATCATATAGATAAGAACCTAAATCTGTGCTTTGGAGGATCCTGGGAGTAGGAGGAGGAGATGGGAGTGCCCAGGAGTGACAATAAAGGTCAAGGCTATTAAACAAATAGGGTGGATAGGAAGAGGAGAAAGCAGCTGCTGTGAAGCCCCCCTTTCAGTAGCACAGTTAGAACTCGTGGCTAGAGATATTAGCTTCTTGTTCCCTCACTGATGCCAGACAAGTCTGACTCAGGGAGTTCAGTCTGCATTTTCTTATCAGCTGTGATGCTATGATGATTTTTTTTGCTTTTTGTTTTATACCCCTTTTATACACTCTTTTATATAGCTTTTATGTATTCTCAGTGCCTTTAGCCCACACAGTTACAATTCTTTAAGTTTGATCCCTTCCCTCAGACCCAATATCCCGTTAAGCCAAGAGCCCGAACACCCTGGAAACCCCAGACCCCGAGGGCCTCTCCAGAACACATTCTGTAAACAAAGCCAGGCCCAGCCAGGGGAAGGTTCCTCGCTGAGGGGTCTCGCTGGAGTCCCTCCCTGGGCAATCTTTGATAGATGTGCTAATTAGCAAGGCCTATAATTGCACACACATCACATCGTGGGGGGCCATTTCTTCGGGGGGCATTTCGGGGTGCATTTCGATGTGCATTTCGGCGCCCCTGAGGGTCCTTCAATAAACACCGAGGTAAAACCCTTTTCCCCTCTTAACTGTGTTCAGCTCTCTTAATCTTAAGACCAGGAAGAGGTGTCAGCTGTAGTACATTGGTACTGATCTTTTAAAATTAAGACAAAATCCCAGTATCAATGCCAGGTAACAACAGGACACATCAGGCTTCCAAGTCAGTGCTCACTGTTCCACAGTTTTCTCACGTGGATGTCATTGAGGTTCCTCCTGTCCCACCAGCTACTCTTCATTTCTCCAGCGCTGCACCTTCACTGATAACCTTGACATACTTGTTATGTAAGACAGCTGAAGTCACGTACTCTTTTTCCTGTCTAATCCTTGCCAGTTGTTCCATTTAGGTCTCCCTGCAACTTCACATGAGATGCTCTATACACTGAGGATCTTTGTGAGGGGGCAGACACAGCAGCAGCTGAGGCTTTAAGCCTTCATAATGTTAAAGGAGCTGTGGAAGTCTTTGGGATGCTGACTAGGTGAAGGCAGAGTAAAAGGAAGCCCATATGTTTACAGGAGGGGCGTGAAACAATCCAGAAGTATGTTGTATCTTATTGGGGAAGATACTCATTCTGAGTCATGTGGCAGATGATTTAGGAAAATAGGTAGAGGAGGACCTGCTGCAGTTATGCATCTTAATGCACAACAGCATGTCCATCAGCAGTGCCACTGGTGACAGATTCCTGCATTGCCAAGGGGATCACACAACTTAGCATGGTCAGAAATCATCCCATAACATTTCTATTGTCAAGAGATGTAAGATGATTGTAGTGGCAAGAGTCTGGCGCTGAAAAAATCAGATCCCAGGTTTGCAATTAGTTGGCTTTGTGTTCTAGGATAAGACATCTAACTTCCCTGAGCCGATGTTTAACAATCTATAAATGAGAATAATTCTCACACATCTTCCCGGCTGCTGAAATGTGTAATTAATTAGTGTTTCAAAACTGTTCTGGATGATGCAGATAGGAGGCACAGTAAAGTGCTGCTATTATTTCTTAGCACTACATATACCTCCCTTCTATTTTATTTGTAACTGTAAAAAACTCCTGTGCTGCAAGCTACTGAAGCTGCAAGGTGTTTTATTCTATCACCCTGTACTAGCCTTCCAGCCAGAAAAAAAGAACTGAGCCAGACACTGAAACGTTTACAGACACTTTTTGGTAATTGCTGCAGTTAATAGAAACTCCAGTTGCTCTAAGAGAAGTTTCAGTTTATGGCTGTGTTTGAATTTAACGTGCCATGAAACCATTCTGACACACACAGAGCCCGGAGCTTTTGCCGCTCAAACCTTCCTCCACGAAGCTGAGAATCTTAATGAGAAATGAAGGCCCCAAGCTAAGGATCTCACAACAGGCTGTTGCTGTAAACAGAGCAGAAAATGCCCCCCAAGGTGAGAAACTCTCTTTAAAAGATTACTCTGCTGTGGAGATGGAGCAATGCCAGAGCTTCTGCTAGTGACCACATCATTTGGAGCCAGGTAGGTGTTTCAGCAGCCACCGTACGATAAAGAAGGAAAACCCCACAGCACTTTGGAATATTTCTGCAGCAGTGCTCAAGCCACTGTGAGAGTGCCAAAGTAAAGTTCCTCCACTGCTGCAGCTTCTCTTTCCTGACAGTTTATTTAATTCTCCCACCCACCAACCCCTTTTCCCCTCCAAAGTACACATTGACTCAAAGGTTGTTGGATGTCTTTTGCAGAAGAGAGACAGATCAGTGTTAACTCCAGTGCACTTCTGATATCGGGGAACATTTGATATCAATGTCTGGCCACCCTTTCACCAGGAGTGTTGTGAGAGCCAGCATGGGCAGCAGCACAGCCGTGTCCTCCCTCTGCCTTCTGAGCAGGCAGGTGAATCCTGCCACTTGCATCATCGCACTCAGAGCAACCAAGTTGCACTCAGTCGAAGTCTATTTCTGGTATTTGGGTTATTTACAGAGAGAGATGCAGTGCAATGCAGCAAATTTAGCCTGAATTCTTGGTTTGTTAAGCTGCTTCACAAAGCTGCCTCTGGTCTGCACAGGACATTTTTAGAGGGGTGGCTGCCACCAGCCGGGTCTTCTGGCTTGGTCAAGAGCTACCTATCTCAACAACGCCCACTCCATGCTTTCCAGAGGGAGATGTGAGGTTTTCAGACAGATCGAGGAGGAAGAGGGTTAGATGCAAAAGGCTGGCTTGTAATAACCTCTGTTATTCTGCACAATATTATCTTGAAATAGATCTACGTAGTAATATTGTGGAGTTAAAAATTCATATATAGGTAGGACGTGTCATTTCTCAAGGCAGTAGCAAAAAACGTGGACTGGGTGCAGATCTGATTAGTGCTAATTTAATGAGGGTGCAGAACGTCTAACTTACCCCTGCTGCTTTACATCAGAAACATTGGGGATGATTTGGTTTTGCTAAATGAAAACATTTAACAAAATATACACACATTTATATATAAAAATACACTCAATTATGAACACACAAACACATAATTTAACATGTACTAAATACATATGAAAGATCTGCAGAGAGATAATTATTTCATATTTGTGGTGTTGTTGCCAAAACTGAATGAACACAGTAAAATAAACAATGCTCTCTAATCATTATTATAATCAAATTGAGTGTAAATATTTTGGTAGAGACTCTGATTTCTGTCAACAATTATTAGTGAAAATATATTTGGTCTTTGACTGAAAAGCAATTTTCACGTATGTCACCAAATTTAGCTACCTCAGGGCACGTTTTCAGTGTTAGGTGTGTTTATGTATTACATCAACTGTAGAAGTCCCAGCTGTCTTTAATAATTTAATGTGAATTATTTAACAGCTGCTTGAATCTTTGTACCTGCCCTACCCGGTTGCTCAGTGTGGAAAAGGTCTTCTTGTTCCATAATCTTTATAATTCTGTGCCACGTAGAGGCAGGTTTGGGAGAAGAGAGAGCCACACTTAATTGTGTCTGTCTGGAAAAGAATTTGCAGTCCATTCTGATTGCTTATTTGGGGGATTTATTTATCCCAAATACTCATGTGCTGTTTGCTTTGAATGCAGATGGCACAAGTGACAGAAAAAGCACCCCCTGACATTTTGGCTGATAGAAATTAAAATTTATTAATGGTGGCCTGCAGCCAGAAACTGTCCCTATACCTGGGGCCTTGGTCTCCCATTTTACCACGCTGCCTGTTCCAGAGCTGCACTGAGAATTTCCTCAGACTGGCCCTGACTGTTTTCAGTATTTAGATGAATTAATTCAGCTGACCATAACATATAATCTCCTCTTCTATCCTCTCTCAGTTGCTTGTCAGAGCAAGAGAGCTCATCAAAGACATTTGAATTCTCATTGTCTGGTCTGGCTGGCTTATTGCAAATGGAAAAAAGGGCCCCCCAAAACGTCTGCAGCTATTTTTGACAAGTGTGTTGCAGAAATAAATTCAAATCCCTTCATTTTTGTAAGTTATTTCTTGTCCACAAGGAAAGTTTCCAGTTAGACAGTCAGTATTACCAGAGGCTGTGGAGTCATTAGTAACATCTTTATCTTTCTGGGGAGAGAGGAATAAATTCAGTAAATCAGATTACCCATTAGCTGGGTGGAAAATTGGTTTTACAGGTTGTTTTTATCACCCTTTCTCTCATAAAGGGAGAAGGGGGTTTGGAAGGTGGTAGCTTTGAATACCTAAGAAAAGAGTCATGACTCACCTTGTCATTGCTCCTGAACAGGGCGGGTTGGGTGGCTCAGGAATGTAACTTGGCTACCAGAAATGATCTTCTCCTGTCAAGACCATTCTAGCAGCAGGGCATTCTCCTGGATTTAGTGACACTGAGTGACAATTTGTCATAAATTCCACATAATCAAGAGGATCCTTTTAGCCTCATTACAAGATGTGATAGAAGTTGCTGGAATTCCTTTGGAGGATCTCTGAGTGCTGCAGTTCCAAAGAGTTGGCAGGGGGCTGGTCTGTCGAGAAACCTTAAAGTGAGTAACGTGACAACTAAAATGGAATGAAAACGTCCTTTTTCTGTTCAGCAATACGAGTTTCTTAACAGATGTGGCAGAGCTGTGCCATAATTGAAGCTGGGAAGTTGCAGCAGTCTTTACAGGCAGAGCACTTCTATTTTGCCAGGTTTTGTGACGTGAACGAGCACTAGCCTGTGGATGTGGAACAGACATTGTAAACAATATTAGTGGGACATCTCCAAGAGCAAATAAACCAAACAATCTGACCATCCATCACTTATCAATGGAACTTGGAGAAGCGTTGTTAATTTGGAATACTGTATGGAGAAATCGCTGAGCTCTAAAAACCTTTGTTAGTGACAAACACGTAGCAGCTGCCACGTTGTTTGTTACTGGTGGCACCTTCAGAAAGCAGAGAATAGCGAACAGATTTTCTCTGTACCAGTGGGACCCACGTAGCAAAGTGCATATTTGACACATACAAGAAGAGAAAGGAGGAAAGGAGTGCTCTTTGTGTGCCATCGCTGGGGAATGCTGACAGGAGCAGGGTGGAGCCTGCACTGTAGGGAGAAATGGAGGGGAGCACATGAGCCTGGGCTCTGCAGAGCAGGAAGTGGAAGAATTGTAATTGCAGGAAAGGGGACTTCTGGTTTAAAGCTGTACCAGAATGAATGAATGAGAGGAGGATAAGCAGTTGGGGACATCAAAAGTAGGCTGAAAAGTGCACTGTGGAAAACAGAAATGTTGGGGCATCCTCGGTTATTTGTATGACACACTGAAGGTGTCCTTGCTTGTGTGAGACTAATTTTCCAAGGTATCCTGAAAGGGCTGAGCAGTGAGGGTTTGGGTTGGAATCCTTTCTGCTTGGATTAAGCTTTAGCCCATTCTCTGGGCCCTGAAACACGGGCTGGCTGCCTGTAACCTGTGGTATCACATGGCAGCATCATCACTGCCAGTCTGAATGAAAAAATACATGGTTTGGTGTCAGGCTTGAGTCGGATGGCCCAGCTTAGTTGAAAGGAAGGTAAATGTAACCTGCTAAAGTAAGATACTTTTCTGTGCAACATGCAATTCAACCTGTCTTGCAATGTGCAAAAAGGTTAGAAGATTGGACTTGCATTTGAATAAAAGTAGTGATTAGTCTAGTTTGCATAAAAGTATAAATGTCAGCTCCCTGTGTTTTAAGGAACTCGTAGCTGGCATCAGAAAGAAATCATGCATGCAGCTGGCTCATGTTACCAAGGTCTTCAAGGCTTTGTGGAGGTCAAGTACTTAGATTTAGATTTTTCTATAGCTCTTTTTTGGCTTTTGCATAGGGAGTAGCTGACCTGGTTGCTGGAGTGTTTCTGTCGGTATTGGTCGTTACTGTAAATTTGGGAATAATCACTGAAGACAAGTCTCCTAGTCCTGCAGTCAAACCACACAGTAATCGCTTTTGTAGGCTGGTCAAACCCCATTTTACAATAGCTCTCTCTTACTTGAGAGGCTGTTCTAGGATCTCCATTCTTTTCTGGTTAGAAGTCTTTCTCTAATTGCTGTTCGAGATCACAGGCACAAGCTGGTTCTTGAGCCACTGTGTCCTTTGGGTTAAATAGATCTTTTCTCTCCCTGGTAAACACCGTGATTTGTGTAGGGACAGCAACGACATCCCCATGGTGTGATGTTATTACTGGCTGGCCTCAGCTGAAGAGATCTCATACCAAACCTGCCTTGGCACTGCTGGGAATGCATTCCCTTACAAGACAGAATAACACAGCCCTGTGTTTCGGAACTGTTAAAACTTTGAGTGCTGATCAAGCCCGTGTTTGTTCCATTCCCCTAATCAGAAGGGCTGAGTCATTCTGCTGTGCAAACCCGGGCCCGGGGCCTGTCAGCAGCTCCAAGGAGGGAAGTGTTTCTGAAGGAATAACATTGCTTCTGTCGTGCTGCTCATCTGGCTGAACCCAAAAGCCATTTGTGTTAGTGAAAGGATCTATAAACTTGACAGGAAGATTGTGTGTCCACTCCCGAGGTGAAGCCTCGCCCCTGTGGTGGGATGCAGCAGCTTCTTAGCAGAACTTTTTATTGCCACCATGAGAATAAAGGAAGTCTTGATCAAATTCACTTAGGCTTCACTTAGGCTGCAGGGCAGCCTGAGGTGTGTTGGAGAAGGTGCTGGGCCAGCCAGGGTCCTTGCTTTGGCACCGAGTCCTGGGAGGTTTTTCTATTCTTGTTGTTTTTGTCTGTTAACTTTGCGCTCCCTCAGTAGTGTCTGTCATGTCTGTCATTCCTGGTGGAGCAGGAGAAAGCCTTAATGGCAGTGCTGGGCCTGCTTTCCTTTCCTTTTGATTAATTTAGGCTTTTTGATTAAATGACAGCTTTCATCACTTTCAGCAGTCACTTTGTGACAAGGCAATTTATAGATGCATTGGCATTATATGATTAGGACAAGCAAAGTAAATAACAAATGAGAGCGGTGATTTATTTTGATATTTAAACATCCTCCCCCAAATTCAAAGTTCATGCTGTTTTCATATACAGAAATATGTTTTATTTGTTTGCTGAGTAAACTAATGCTTGGTGCACCTTTCAAGGATAACTGCTGCCATGCAACACTGAACAAAAAAGACAAAATATTCAATATCCCTGTGAAATTTGGTCTGTATTTCTGCAAAACCTGAGCTAACTAGATAAAAAGAAGGAAAGGTTAGAGTTCAAACAACTCTTTCAGTGTTTCCATCTCACACCAAATCTGCTCATAATTAAATGTCATGCTCTGGTTAATCAACAGCAGTTAATCTCCAGCTACCAGTGTGACCATCTCAAACTCAAGGTTTACAGCCTCTCACTTGGGCATCTTAACCCAACTGTGCAGAGACAGATGAGTGCTAGTGATTGACACAACTGCTGGAACTGGTTAGACATTTTCTGGAAGTATTTTCCTCCTCCAAAAGTAATTTCAGCAAACTTGAAATACTTGAAAAGATGTGTGTTAAATTAGACAAAAGAAACAGAACGTGGGAAGAACAGAGGCAGAACATTCTACCATCTTCTTTCCAGATTTTTGGAACAGAATATTTTGGTTCTTCATTATGAAATGTTTATTTGTTATGATGTCGTTCAACAGCTACATTGATGTTATAAAACAAAAAGATGGAATTGGGATGAAAGACTTTACTTGCTGTGAAGAGAAAAGGATTTGTTTCATTTTTCTGGGGGAATATTTGAGAGCTTTGGGGTTCCTTGCTTCTGTTGAGGATGTGGCCAAGTGTTACAGAGTAGGATTTCTCTGGGAGTCACAGGTCACACCAGCACTGGCTGCAGCGTAGTCGTGCACAGTCCCTCAGGAACAAGCTGAAGTGACGCCTTTTCCTGGTCTTAATTTTAAGAGAGCTAAACACGGTTAAGAGGGGAAAAGGGTTTTACCTCGGTATTTATTGAAGGACCCTCAGGGGCGCCGAAATGCACATCGAAATGCACCCCGAAATGCCCCCCGGAGAAATGGCCCCCCACGATGTGATGTGTGTGCAATTATAGGCCTTGCTAATTAGCACATCTATCAAAGATTGCCCAGGGAGGGACTCCAGCAAGACCCCTCAGCGAGGAACCTTCCCCTGGCTGGGCCTGGCTTTGTTTACAGAATGTGTTCTGGAGAGGCCCTCGGGGTCTGGGGTTTCCAGGGTGTTTGGGCTCTTGGCTTAACGGGATATTGGGTCTGAGGGAAGGGATCAAACTTAAAGAATTATAACTGTGTGGGCTAAAAGCACTGAGAATAAATAAAAGCTATATAAAAGAGTATAAAAGGGGGTATAAAAGAAAAAGCAAAAAATCATCATGGCGTTCGAAAGATGACTAAGACGAGTGAGGAAATTCCTGATGTTATGTGACGTTAACCTTCATGAATTCATATTTGGACACCTCCTCTGGACAGGCAGTAACATGAAGCACACAGGCCCTGGAGTGGTACATGTTGACAGGGGTATCTTCAACCAGAGGTTGAGAAGGCAGGACAAGAAAGTCACTTTGGTAGCAGGTGTTGTGGGTGCACAGAACAGAGCCTGATCGGTGAATTGTCTCCTCCTGGTGCCTGGTACCAGCTTAGCTGCAGCCCTGGATACTTTCCAGCAGCTTCTGCTGCAGCTCTCAAACTACCAACCCAGGACAAATAACAGCATTTAGAAGCTCATGAAGTTGTCAAGGCTGAAGGTAAAATATGTTCACCTACCTAAGAACACACCACCTTCTCTGGGAATATTCTATATTCCCAGATCCTGCCCCTGTCCTTACTGAAACAGCTCCCCCAGAATGTGGGATTTCTTTGCCCTCTGGTACTTGTTTTGCATTTCCAGGGGCAAATGTTGGAGCAGTGTGTCACGTTCTCACTTTGTCATTGTCTATAAGAACAATTCTTGGGTTTTCTCCTGCCTCAGGAGAGACTCTGCAGGAGTGTAATTTTTCTGCTCTCACTTCTGTTTTGCATGTCGTACTAATTACCTTGGTTTTGAAAAAGGCTGATTGGTCTGTTAGTCTTCTGCTGGTTTATTTGTCTCAAACCTTTAAGGATGAGATAAAGAAGCAGGTTTCCCTGTTTAATTTAATAAATGGGTACGAGTTTGAACAAGGGCTCAAACAGAAATTAAAGGTTAATGGCAGACTACTACCAGTTAAAAAAAAGGCAGCTTTGAGGGGGGTTTTAAATATACAAGAATAGAAGAGTGAAATATCATGAAAGGGCTAAGACATCACACCCAGATGGCTGTACATGTTTGCCTGCAGATGTCTACAAAGGTCACCCAAACTGTCATGCAGAGATCCAGGGTTGTGTGATTCCAGTGCATTTATGTTGATTCATGGATTAGATTAATTTCTCTGAAATTCCTTGAGATCCCTGCTAATGATAAATTCTTCCTTAAAAGCATTCTTTCCCTTCTAGATAGCTCTGGTATAAGACTCTGTGGCAGGCTGAGCAACACGATGTTTTAGCCCTTGTTCGGATTGTCCTGCTATCTCTCCTGTTTAATCTCATTAATAATCTGCCCTTGATTTGCAGCTATAGAACCGGGCAGCAGAATTCATCTTGTTACAGGGAGGTGTGCAGTGCATCCTGGAATTGCTTAACTGGATACATGCAACTTCTACTGATGGAGAAATAGTACTTTCAATGCACTGGGGTGGTGGGACACGGTGTGGAAGTTTACAGTTCACTGTGGCATTTAACTCTGATTCACTGAAGGTGCAGGGAGGGACAAAAATCTGCCAAGTTATAAAGTTCCCTGTTGGAGAAAAGGTAGAATTGATGGATAAACAACCTAAACCACAGGTATCAAGATTCAATAATGCTGTTAAAGGTGAAATACTATGGATGTCAGTACCTGGCTTTCCCAGAGTTTAAATGCCAGGGATGGTGTTGAAACTTGGCCCTTTTTTTGGAACTTGATATTTTGTGTGCAGGTCTCTTCATCATGAAGCATAAATTCCAGCCTAAAGCTCCCTGACAGGCTTGGTGGTTTCTAGGGAAGATTTATGTAGAGGCTTCCCTGTGGCACACAGGGAAGGGACGAGCCTCCCTAGTGCCAGGAGCCAGCGATGCCCTGCAGTGTTCCTGCAGCTTCTGACTCAACAGCTCGGGCACAAAATCCTCCCTCCCCGCTGAGGTGAGGCTGTACCTTGGCTCAGAGCTCTGGCTGTGTCTCCAGGAGTGCTTCTTCCTCTAGCACACACTTCACTGAAGAACTGTGTGCTCCAAGAAGCGTTAGTGAACCCCATACCCTGACCCTCAGGTTAGTCCCTGTAACCAAAAGCCCTCCAGTTGTTCCTGGTAGGCTTGTAGCCCTTTCTAAGAGCTGGCATAGCTCTCCTGCTTGGAAATGTTACCCCCTGTAGGTTAAGCATGTGTTTATTCCAATTCTCAGGAAGCTGTGAGGTGAAGGATGCATTTTTGTCCTGGTTTTCTGTCTGCCTAAAGGTTTTTGCTTCTCTGCTGCTGCTGGTGCTGTCTGTGGTGGTTAGAGACACTCAGACACTGGGACATCCGTGCTTGTAGAGGAGAGTGTGGGTGTATTGATGGAACTACCAGGAGGTACTATACATGCTAAATCTCAAGAGGCTGGAATTAAAACATTTTTATTACCACATGAGAGCAAATGAGTTGAAATGGGTGTGCTACTTACAGAGCTCATGTTAGGATTTCTTCTTAACTCTTTTCACATTACTTGTTCCATTATGCCTTTTTGCTTCGTGAAGAGAGCAACTAGGTATGGTTGTAAATATTCATTTTATAGTGGGCACAAATCAAAATCAAATTCAGATTTGAAAACGTGTACATGAGGAGTTTTGGCTCCATTGTTATCAGTTAATTCTTTTCCCCTTGATATATAACCACTCCCCCAATCACAGACACGCCAGGGCATAAAATAAGAGCGTGTGTAGATCTGGACCTTTCCACCCAAGTTCATTTCTGCTTTTGGCACTGCCTTGTTAAAGGCAGATTTGCACCCGTTGCCCGAACTGTGCAGAATGTCAGCGGATGAACACGTCTGCAGAGCAGTGCACAAGTGCATTCAAGTGTACATTTGCCCATGAAGAGGCTGCAACTGTCTCTCCAGGTATTGGGTAGGTGTAAACAAGTGACAATTCCTGCACACATGAACGGAGAGCATTTATAGATAGCGCGAAAATGGGATTTTCTGGAGGCCGGTGGGAAATGGGATCTTCGGATGCCTCCTGAAGGCAGCCTCATCTCTAAGCTGAGTTCACATCTTCTGTCTCTGTGAAACCTTACTCCACATTTCTGGATCTTTTTGCTTCTGCTTAGGAGGTTGTATTGAAAATCCATCTCTGTTATCCTCAGTATTAATTATCCTTAAGTGCCAGCCAGAGCAGTGGGCTCTACATTTCCCCAGCTCCTGAGGAGAAGCAAGTCCTGGAGCAGGAATGTGCAGGCAAGAACAAAGCAGAGGCAAACTTTGCCTTGGCTGCTTGATGAGAGGGGTGATCCAAGAGCCAAATCTTACTCTTGGTTTCAGCCCTTCCATTAGTAACTGATAATCCCATGCACCTCATTTTCCCCACCACTGACTAGTTTTCAAATACTTTGGGTGGTATCTACATCTAAAAATGATTAAAAGTTGCATTGTGGGGGTTCTATACTGTCCCAGCTCAAGATAAGATCTTCTGATTTGTAAGTGGAGAAATGTGTGTGGCTTTTCTGTAAATGTGATCTGGGAGCCAAGCTGGGCTGCTCTTGGTTCAAGCTCATGTATTGTTCTGAGGCACAATCAGACTTTGATTAACAGTTTTATTGCTAGTGCTTATGGTACAGAGGAATGCAAATAAATGTCCTTCTCTCTTGTATTTTAACTAAAATATTTAATTCAGACTCATTTGGTATTTTTCATTCTTAATACTACTATTATTATTTTTATTGCATTTCACTTTCAGGCAGCTGTTTTTCACTGTACTTTGCTAGTCCAGCTAGCCTGAGGTATGGAGATAGCCTCTCTGCAGCCAGCTGCTGTCACTGAAGACGTGCTGACCTACAGCTTTGTTAATGTCAATGTTAACTTCTAAGTGCTTGGGGGCATTGTAATCAGACCAGGGTTCTCTCCTTTTCTGTTTTGTACCTGATGTGGTAGGTAGACTAGAACAATCTGTTTTGGCCCTTAATTAGGCAGATTTCCTACCATGGCTGGAAGCAGCCCAACCAGCAAAGCCTCCAGCCGAGGCTCAGTTTGGGACAGCTGCAAGTTGCACGCTCCTTCCCTACGCAAGGAGCTGCTTGTGTCCCTGCCACACCCAACAGCAGGGTATTCCCACATGAGGGAATGCTCATGCCTGCAGCCAGCACCTGGCTTTTCATGTTGGTGCAAAAGGAGGGGATCTGTAATTTGGGTAACCAGCTGCCTTCGATCACAGCTGAGCTGCGCTTTTGATAGTTGTGCTGCTGTGAGATGTCACAGACCCTGCAGGCAGCTGAGTGGGAAATACATTGCGTGTGTTTGTATTGTTTCTGATACTTTAGAGAAGTTTGGCTCTGTGCATTTGCGCTCTGGAAGAGAGCATCTAGCAGTTTGTCAGCCATCAGGAAAGGAGCAGGTGCCGCTTAGGCTGGTGCAGCTATCCAGGGGGAGCTCTGACATAGTTTCCCACCAAAATAACGCTCATGGCTTATGTAAGTCAGGCCTGGTGCCATACAGAGGAATAAACATTGTCCAAGAGCTGTGCAGGAACGCTGGCTCAGAATGGGGGGAATCTTTTCCATCCTTACTCCTCTTGTGTCCATAGGTTGGTGTCTGAACCCGTGCCGTGTGTGGCACATTCATTTTTTCTTCTTGTCACGGCTGCTTCAAAGGAGGAATACTTTGAGTGAGCAGCTGTAAGTCCAGACGGAGTGTACAGGTCTCTAAAAATAATGTCTGTGGAACTGAGCGTGCTATTTTAGCCCCAACAAAAGAGGTTCAAACGTGAGTAGTCGTAGGTTAAGGGCTTCAATGGTAAAAGTGTATCTTCAGGTACTTTTCTTCATCACTCATATCTTCAACGAATACCTTGGGTTTTTGTATTGATTTAGACAAGGCCAGCAGCTTTACGAAAAGCCAATAAACCACATCTTGCCACAACCACGTTTCTTGGCTTCTGTGCAGTCAAAACCTAAACTTTATGCCCACATGGATTTTTTTAAACAGTTACATGCATATGCAATGATTTTAAAAGCTCTCCCACAGAGTGTTTAATGTTTGTATTATTGTTTTGTTTATACTACTAGTAGTAGCTAAAGATGGATCAGTGTCTTCTGGGGAGGCTTGTCCTTTCTGCACATATGTGTTTGTGCATGCACAACAATATACTTTTGTCTTATTCTATAACTCTTAAGCTATTTATGTCATTGCATCTCCACACCCAGCCTTGGTTTAAAAGCATTAAAAATTATTTCCTACTATAATTTTTCAAACTTTGAATATAGGCATGGAACTCTTGAAGGGTGTTTTTAAAGTACCTTAAAATTGTGGATTTCTTTTCCTAGTAGTGCAAAAACCCCAGCAATCAGCTTTCCCAGTCCCAAGGAAATACAGATTCAGTTACAAAATCAGTGACTGTGACTTCAGCTCCAGTTTGCTGCATACAGTTTGTTTCAGAAAGAGATGGTTTTGCAGATGGAAACGATTAGCCATAAAATGTATTGCAATAATGGAGTGTGCTAAGGTTACATAAGTTCAAAAATACACAGTAAAAGCAGACTGTCATTTGCCTTCTCATAGAGCTGACCCAATTAAAAATGTTCACTGTGCTGCATCACATGAGCAGCAGTCCTCTCAGTTCTCCCCTCTTATCTCCTCTTCTTCATTTCTCCATTATTTTTCCTTTCCTTGCTTGATCTATCAGTTCTTCCCACTTCATGTTTGCATGTCCCATCTTAGCCCCTCCCCTTCTGTTTCCACAGGAGATTCTTTATTCCTTCTCTGTGGTTCTCTAGAGGGGATGTGCAGAAAAGACAAAGGCCTGGTGTGATTCACCCCAAAGCGCAATCCACGCCGACTTAGGGAGCGGTGCTGCTGCGTGGAGCTGGGATTTTGTGTGTGTTGATGTGCTGATGGATATGAAGGTTGCCCTTTGTATTTCCTCTAGGAATGCCCAGACAGCAAATGAATCAGCGAGTGCAGAGGGCAGGTTTATTTAATGATAAATCACACTTTTCCCTTCCTGCCCAAGACACATAAAAGAATCTGTCTCCCACAGCAGGAAAGAGGCAGGTGCAAGTGCTGGGACTGAGGAGGATCTCCTGTGCCTGGCACTGCCGGGAGCAGCTGTTCCCTCATCCTCTGCCCAGGATGGCTGCTGGGGACAGGAGGATCCATGTGCCACAGACAGTGTATTGCATTACAGTGAGCCTGAAAAAGCCATTTGGAATGGGGCTGCATTAGGGAAGGACGTAAAAGTCTGCGTGAAGCTGCTCAATGAGGTTTGCAGTTAACAAGGAAGGATCAGCCCACTGAGGAGGGGGAAGATATAAGAAATTACGTTTAGATTGCCTTCCCCCAGCTTGCTTCATCAAGTGTGATTATCTGACTCCCCTCTGTCTTGTTAACCATGCACAATAACAACTGTACAGAAGAAAAATAAAAGCCAGCTTGCTCATTCAGGGAAGCACAAATAACACAAATAGGATAAACACCAGAGCTTCTGCACGGAATGGTTGTGCTTTGTTTCTACAACTGGCACAGGGTGGGAATATAGGGAAATACCAGTCTATATCTTTTCCTATGTGTGAATTCTGACAGGCAAAGGATTACAGGAAACTAGCAAGTGACAGGGCAGGTTCAAAGCAGTCACGAGAATTTGGCTTTTAACATGTCCTAGGAGACATCTGTGGAGCTCCTTCAAGCAGGGTGTCATAGATATTAAAGAGTTGACAGAGGTTCAAGAAGAGGCCTGATCCAACTGTGTCTCTTCTTGGTTTTTTGTAGCTCTGATCAGTCCGACCACCCTTTGATGGGTTGCTCTGGTTTGTACAGTAGTGGCTACAGATTTTCAAACCGTTTACAAGTTTTTTTTTATCTGATGAGATTGTTGGAGAATGAGAAAATTTGACTCTGCCACTGTTCCACATGATCCTGGTTCTCTTCTTTTCTCATTGGGTGTCTGGCTCTACCTTGTGGTCTTCCACATTTAGAGTGCAATGCACCTGCACGTGCCCTTTTAGGTACCCACAGTATCCTGCCTGGCCCCTCAAGAAGGCTTGGCTCTTCACTAGGGTCCATGGCAGGTCTGCCAGCCCTGCACAGCTACCTCAGGAAAGTTTTCGAGTTTTTCAAAATGTCTCTGTTTAGAAAACTGAAACTTGTCCTTAAAACACGTATTTCCTTTAGCAGTTTTTAGTACACCTGCATTTGACAATATGCTATGAATTCTTTATTTCCCTCCTTCCCTCCTTGTTTTTCCTCCATTCTTTTTGGGAATTGCTCTTCTTTTCACTTCCTATCCATGTCACCTCCTCTTCATGCCCTCCCCCTTCTCCAACTCTGTTAATTGTGGTTGTTCTCCCTGTTCCATGAAAAAGGCATTTTGGAGTATGGGAGGTGTCTCCAATTTGTGTGCTGCAATTAGCCTGTGGATTGTGTAGTGAGCTCTGTGTGCGTGTGTGTGGCTAGAAAGTGTTGACTGACACCTTCCAAAGAGCTAAATCACTGAACAAAAGAAAATCGCTCCAGTTTTAGCCCGTGACTTGGCCTTTCCACATGCCCACTAGCTAAGCTGGAATTGGGATAATTCATGAATGAAATCATCTTCCAATAATAGTTGTTTGGATTGAATCAGCTGCATCTCTGTACCTCTTCCTTCTGTCTGCCTTTTGTTCGGGGTGTGACTCCCAGGCCGAGCACCTCGCTAGCCAAGCATGCAGGCTCTGTTCCATGGTGCAGCCTGTCAGAGGTGGCTGTGGCAAATGTCAGCCCCACCAAGAGAGGTCAGGCCAGGTCAGGTCAGGTCCTTGAGCAGCTGGGAGCCCAACCTTTCTTCTGGGGCATCCTCAGCAGTTGCCCCTCCCCGCTCGCTTCCCTGCCCTGTCTCTGTGACCCTGGGCACCAGAACAGCAAAGCGGTTCCAAATCCATGTCACCAAGGAATGGGTTAAAACGCTGAGCTGGGAGAGTGGCCGTGTGTGTAATGCCTGCACAGCCACCCGCGGCCTGAGCCCCAAAGGGAAAGCCTTGGATCTCCTTATATGGGGATCTTTTTTTGGAAGAAAGTGGTCAGGATGTGGCCGTGTGTGTGTTCAGTCTCTGTGTGAGCACAGTGCTGTCACCTCCCGCATCTCAGTGCTGCTGAGCTCAGTGCAGGCTTTCTCCAAGGCGGGAGGGAAGCGGTGGGGGTCAGGACAGCCCAAATACTGCTGCTTTTAGTAGTAGTACAGTGCACTTACAAAGAAACCTGGTGGGTATGATCTTTACTTTTGCAGCCTTTTTTTGAGACCAGTAGACCCTGTTTGAATATTGTGTTATTATAGATTTCTTGCTCCAGCTCTCCTGTCCAAAATTAATCTTGTATTCTTCTCTGATTTTTTTTCCCTTACTGCTTTCCAGGCATGGGCACGTTTGTGCACAAGAATACCCAAACATCCACTCAAGCCAGTGCAGCTGGCCTGCACATGAGCACAAGGGTATCTGAATGCGCAGGGGGCTTGGGATGATTATTTACATTTCCTTTTATGGGGATCTCTGCAAGTGTAGTTTTCTGGTGATTCATGTTTTGGCCAAGGCTGGAGTATTTTTCAGCTTTTTCATTAAAAAGGCTGTTGTGTTAAGTGATACTTCGCACTTTCACCCCGCCTGGCTGCCTTGAGGCATGCAGTGCTGCGTGTTGCACTGGTGGGGAGGAGGGAAGGGAAAGCCAGCTGGGACATGGGGGTGGCTGGTGAGTGCAGTCAGGATCATGGGCTACAGACCTGCCCTGTCACTTCCCAGTGTCCTTCCAGAGAGCGACAAAAACAGTGACTTCCATCTTCCCTGCCTCTCAGTGATGCCTTAGGTTTTAACTCTTAACATTGTTTCAAAATTTTGTATTCCCAGTGTGTGACTCTGAGCTGCCTTGCAGCCTGTCAGCTGCTGCTCTCTCATGCTCACACAGACATAACAAAGCCTCTCCAGGCCTGCTCTCCAAGGACACCCAGCCCGTCCCAGGCCCAAAATGTGTAACCCAGCACCTTGAGAAGGGGGGCGAGCTGAGGGGCAGTTCCATCATTAGCTAAAGTTTAATTGGTGAATTTATGCTGATCTGCAAATGGACCAAACCTGTAACAGTGTGAAGAACTCGTGACTTGGGGTCCATCTCGGGTGTAGCCTTTGGCCTGCCCAGGGTGTGCCTCTGAAGGCCTTTTTAAATAAATATCCCCTTTATTCCCTTACTGCTGGCTAGTCTCTGTTTATAGGTTGGCCTCCTACGCATCATCAGCCAGAGCCTCCAGCTTCTTGTTTCCTTTCAGTGCTGTACCTGGGGCGAGAGGGGCTGTGCTCTACACACAGGCTCATCTGAGAGCCACAGCCACCCTCTCCTTCTCTTGTGAGTGTGTTCCCCTTCGTGCTGCCTGGAGTGGCCCTGGGGTGCACGAAGCCAGGCAGCCCCAAGCTGAACTGGAGTTAGGCTCTCCCAGTCAGGTGTGCACTGGAAGGAGGTTCCTGTGGCTGTGCATTTGGAGCATGTTCCTCAGGCTGTGCCTTTGCAGCAGGCTCACCTCGGAGCAGCTGCGTGGAATAAAGGCGGTGATGTCTGCTCAGCAGGGCGGGGGCAGCCTGGTCCCACGGCCTCGCAAAGGATATGTGTGACTGCACGTGCTGTGGTGGGGAAACTGAGCGTGAGCACAGGGCAGGAGGGAAGCAGCTGTCGAGCTGTGTGGCACAACCATCGCCAGCCCTGGCCTCTGGTGTGTTAATGACTCCAACACCTCAGTGCTTCTTCTCCTCTTGGTTTGTTTGATGCAATAGCTGTAAGCGATGCTTCTCTCTCCACTCCCCATCTTTTCAGCTTCACTGTAAGTCCTAAACCGAAGGAAAAGGCAGGTTATGCAGAGACCAGAAAACCTTCAAGCTCAAGCCTAGAGCTTCTTTCACTGGGAGACCTCAGTTCTCAAAGCAGAGAGATGGGCTCTGGGGAAACTGCAGCAGGGTTCAGCCAGTGCATTCACACATTCCCCTGAAACCTCAGCCTCATGCCAGTCCAGGGGAGCCAGGGAGCCCTGCCTTGCCCGTGAGATGGCAGTGTTCCCATCTCTCAGGTGTGAAGGAGTGGCACTGTCCTGTCTCTGGTGTTTTGACCTCACAGAAAGCCTCATCTTACGGCAGTGCATGTGCCACTCTGTGGGCAGGCAGTCACACACTGTGCCGGGTATCCACCAGCAGTATCAACACAGCATCACTCTGCTGTTAGAGATGCAGTCACTGAGTTTTGTTTCCTAGATGAGATTAGAGCTGGATCCTGTCTACCTGATGCCTCAGGTTTTAACTTTTATATTTCTCAAATCCTGCACTGCCTGGTGTGTAACTCTGAAGTTTTGTGCAGCCTGTTAGCTGCTGCGTTCTCACGCTGGTTAGGCATAACAAACCTCTCTGGGTTTGCTCTTCAAGGACACCTTGTTGTCCCAGACCCCAAAATATGTAAACTAAAGCCTTTGAGAGGAGGAGCAAACTTGGGGTAATTACATCATTAACTGAAGTTATAATTGGAGAATTAACCCTGATACACAAACGGACCAAACTTACAAAAGTGTGATGAACCTGTGACCCAGAGTCCATCTTCAGTGGAGCCCTCAGAGGCTTTACACTCCCAAGGTGTACCTTTGAAGGCCTTTCAAATAAATACCTACTTTTGTTCTCTTAATCTTGTCTGGCCTCTGTTTTCAGGCAGCCACTTTAAGGCATCATACCCTGCCCCTGTTTTCTTGGGATCCTGCAGTAAATTCTCTCTGCCTTTAGCTGCCATAGCTTCAGTCTCTCAGCAGAGGTTTAACCCACTGCATGAGAGCTGTGAGCAACTGCAGAGTGATCCAGTGGGGTCCAGCTGCTGCCCTACTCCTCCATCAGTGAGCTGTGACTTTCAGCTGATGCTTTCCTTTTCCACTGGTGCTGCGATTGCTTCATCCCTTTAGAAGGCCTTGAATTAATTTCTGAGGGATTGGACTCTTCTCATCGGGCTGTCTGTGAACCCCTGACAGCACTAATGCTGCAAACCCAGATTTGATTAATCATTAGGCTTTTAAAGGAGATTTCCAAGCAGAGCTGCCTGGATTATCTGCAGCCATTGCCAACACTGACATGACAACCTTTAGCAGAAAGGGATGTGGTTGGTGTTCAGCTGTGTAAACAAACAAGCATTGCTATTTCTTCTCTATGAGAGACTAAAGTCTGGGAAGGGCTTTTTAGTTGCATTGAGTCTGTTTTCAGAACTACAAAGTAATTACCTCATTTAAGGTCAGAAAGGTCTCTCTTCAGTTCTCCAGCAGATATAAAAATCACCCAAATATTTCAATACGTGAATGAGAACGTGATTTGTGGATTCAAACTTGGCCATGTGTAACAGGTGCAGTTCTTTTACTTTTGACCTTTCAGGCTATAAGCCCTATTCATTTGAAAGATCCTTGTGGGTCCCTTCCACCTCAGAATATTCTGTGACCTGTGAAAAGTGCTGTTAGTAGTTTTAATATGGAGATGCTTGTACTTGTGTTGTCACATTCCATTAATACAGCTCAATGTGTCTGTTCCACCACGTGGCTGTTTGAGCTGAACATCTTCCATTTTCTGTGATTGCTGGCAGGCTTCTTGGTGCCTCTTAGATTAGCTTAGATTTACCTAAAGTGCATTTTTTATGGAGGAAATGAGCTTTTAGTCATGACATAAGCAGGTACATGTCCCATCGGTTTAAGAAGGGAATCTGGAGTGCCCATCTTTGAGATCCCCCTGGAATCAATTCTTGGCTTCACCGCTGCCTAGTTCTGGGCTCTGAGGAAGTCATTCAAACTGCCATTTCTTGAGTGTGTTTTTGTATCTGATTCCTTGTGATTTGTGTCCTCCAGATATAAAAGAGATATGTCTGTTGAGTTCTCCTTCTCTGTCTCTTTGCCAAGGTCTGCATATTTATCTTTTCCTTAGTCCTCCCTCTTAAATGGGTTACACTGAGTTTAGATGCAGTGATGTCAAACAGTATTCCATAAGTAATGTGTAATACTTGTGTAATTTGTGGGAGCTCTTGAGCAAGAGAAGACAAATTGGCTTTTGCTATCTTCGTGAGCTAGAAAATCTTACTCTAATGGCTTGTTTCAAAATAGATATTCAGAGAAGTCAGAGTAAGGAAAAAACTTACTAAATCATGAAACTTCTCTGGCTCCTAATATGGAATATTTTCCTTATAGAGCACTTTCAATTATTTGTCCAAAATCCTTCTAAACACCCTTAGCAATGGATCTTTTGACTTGCTGTTGGAAGACTGCTGGATATCATGCTAAGACTACTTGTGAAGACAAATTGATGTTTCAGTGAAAGTTTATCTTTTCATAATTTAATGTCATTACTCATAGATTTACTACTTCTTGCACAACCCAAAATTCCTCTCCTTTCTTGGTGTTTATAGCCTTCAAGTATTTGTCATTTCTGGTTGTATTCTTTTTCTTCGTTGTCTTTGAGCCAAGCTCTGTGTATTCCATTTTCTTAACATCTCCTTTTAAATCGGCCCCCGGATGTTCTTGTTTCTCCTCTGCTACTGCTTTAGCTCCATTTTTGTTTAAGTTAATAAGATGTCTCAAAGCGCATGAAACATCCCTGAGCATTCTAGAAAGAGGGGGACAGAGTCTTGCAAAACCATTCTAATTCGTGGGATTGTGAGAAGGTCATAAGAGCCCTGAATCAATGTGGGAATTCCAAGATATTCTGTTTATCACAGGATTTCCCATGTAAATAGAACACCTGGTAAAACAGATTTTTTCCTCTGTTTCTGGGCAGCGAGCACTCACAGCTTGCAGAGGCTCCTAATGCACCTGTGCAAATAAATTGTGCATGTAGAGCAAATCTGGTGGGCTGAATTGAGCGGGGAGGCCTGTCTGAACCCTGTCGCTTGCTGTGCGAACACACTCAGACTCGCTGTCCTCGTGTGCCTGTCTGGAGCTGCAGAGATGTTTAATCACAGTTCTGTCACGGGCCACCCAAATCCTTCAGGCAGCCCTGCCTGGCCCTCTGCAGTGGTTACTCTGCACGCCTTGAGCCCTGAAGCTCTTTGGCAAGGTTGTTAGAGGGCCGGTGCCACTGTTGCAGGATGTGTGGAAAACCTGGCAGTGACGTTTTTGCACTGTTGCAATCCACGGAGCAGATACCACCCTCACAGCCAGTCTGTGACACTGGCCTCTGTGTAGAGCTGACTTCTGTCTCTTGGTTTCTAGTTGTCATTCCAGCCTTTAAATCTTCTTTCTCCTAATTTTCTGATTTCTGGTCTAACTTTAACTGTTCTTGATTTTTTTTTTTTTCATTTATGACCATGTCGTTCTTTGTTAATAGACCCTTCATTTTTTCTGGAGCAACAATGAAGCAGTTAGGTAAGAAATGGACTAACATACTTGCATATAATATCCCAGTAAGCTAAGTGTGCAAACTTGATGTAGTGCCAGAAACCAGATTTTGTTTACTGTCATTCAGCCTGCTTTGGCTTTGGTTGATGTTGTTCCCGTCAAGATCCAAGCAAATTAATTCTGTGAGTAATGTTTCCTGAGATGCTCTGTCAAATGCTTGTGCTTCAGATACATCATGTATACTATATTCCCCACAGCCACTAATTTCACAATTCTGTAAAAGATACTCAGGTTTTTCTGGCAGTCTCTATTCTTTAGAAACTAGTGCAGCTGAAAATTTTGTTGCGTCATTCTGTAGATTAGAGCTGACTGACTGTGGTCTGCAAACCCTAGGCTTGTGTTTCATGTGGTCTGCAGAGAATTGTCTGGTCACAAAGTGCAGTCTCTTCCCTTGGACACTAAATTTCATTATAGGCACTTAGAGTACATTAAACACATTTCTTAATAGTAGTCATGTGTAGAAGCTGCTCTTCTGTTTGCCACAGGATTATGATCACGAATAAAAGGAAAGTAATGTATATAATAGAATGAAGAAAGGGTGTTGTGTCTTAATTAGTTTGCATTAAGCTGTTGACCTCCCTCCAGAACAGAACATACTCTCTGGTAAGAAAGCTCAGCATATCTTTGGCCTTTGAAGATATGCACAGGGAGCTACAAGGGATTTCCACACCTCTTATACCCACTGCTTTTGCTGGGAATCATTGCAGTTCTCTTTATTCATAAAGGAACTTCTCCATCTGTGTGTTGCCAGCCTTACATATTCCTCTTTGGGTACTAGAGGGTAGAGAAAATTGTAGCACCACTGTCCTGGCCTCTTGAGTGGTTGGTCTGGAGTCACCTCCCTCCTCAAGTTCTCCTTGCAGCACTTCTCCCGGTGTTCCCTGGTGAGATGCCATCCTAATCCTGGTGATTGTTGCTTCCTCTTTCATTTTAGACTTCCTGTTTTGATCTGTTCCAGTTTGTTGCCAAACAGAACAAACCAGAGTAATCGTCAGCGTGGCTTCGCAGCTCGTGCTTTGCAGGTGTGAGTGCATCTGCACTTAAAGGGTTTCGGGCGTTCATGTGTTTTCCTGCCCTGCTGAGCCACCTGTGTTTCTTGTCTGTGTCCTGTGACATCGCCCCCTTCCTGCACCTTTGCCTCTTACGGCTGTAGTTTTGCACCCCTGGTTTCCCCCAGAAGCCAGGTTGTTCCCTTAGTCTGTCTGTGCCAGGGCTCCAGGGTTTCCTCCCTTTTGTGAGGGGCCCACAGCTCATTTTTTCCCCTTCTTGTGCCCTCCATTTATCACGGAGAGGATCTTTTATCCTCCCGAATACTTACTTGCCTCATACTGTTTTCCTCTTTCCTTTTCCGTCATGGAGACTAGAGTGAAGCCTTGCAAAGAGTCAGTGTTATGATCCCCAGATTTGTCATTTCAGATACTGCAAGTTTTACTTCCTCATACCTTTCTACATGGTCTATACTTTTAGAATGTGTTCAAACCTTTGTCATCTTGACCAAAATTGCTCTTTGAATTCTCATACTGCAGAACATTAATATACTTTATTTTCTTCTCTTCTCTAATATTCATACTCACATTTAATTTTTTATTCTATTTCACCCAAGTGGGACAGGGTTTTTTTGCAAGATCCATCTCCTGCAAATGGGTTAAATGAGGTTTTGTTTTATTTTGTAATCCTTCATTTTCTTCATTAAATGTAGTCACAAAACTGGCAATGAAGCTCACTCTTCATGTTAGTTCTTTAAATCTCTGGTTAGGACAAATATCAGTATGTTATTGACCTAGGAAAACTGTTGTAAAAATAAATTAGATAAGCAAAATAAAATCTTATATCATTATGATGAATTTTGGGGCAAAGAGAACTAATTCTTAGCATATCTTTGTCTTCCATTACTACAAGTACTGCACAAATTCTTTCACAAGTGAAGGCAGATAAGAGAGCCACATAAATATCTTTAGATGGCTCTGACCCAGTTAGCTCTCCTCAGCCGGGAACCAGAATGCTTTTGTCTTCTTTTTTGCTGGCCTGTGTTTTTCTGAGTAAATTTTTCACCTGCTGCTATCTCTAATTTTATATTATTGCTCCTATTACTGCAATCCGAAGAGATTTATCTAGTGCATGTTAGGGTTCTCTCCTGTTGAACTCCTGCTGAATTCCCACTGATGGAAAGGGTCTCTACTTCCCTGGGTTTCATTTGCTTAACAGCTGCCCCATTTGCTTAAGCTCCAGGATAGAAAGAAATTGTCCTTGCTGCTGTTTCTGCACTGACAAGTGAATTTTCCTGCTTGTTTGATAATACACCGTTTTCCCTTTCTCCTCAACTTTCACTGTTCCGTGCACGTATTTCACTGAGCTGCAACTTGCAGGGAGTCAGTGAAGTAGGGAGATATTGGGTAGCTCCTCCAGCTGGCTGAAGCCACAGAGAAGGATATTGTAGTGAGAGGGTGTGTGACATTGTGGGAAGGACAGAGGGAGCAAAAAAGCAGCAGATCAATAAGATGATCTCAAAGCAGAAGGACCTTGGTTTTGTTTCTGTGCTGCCTCGTACTTGTGCTCCTGTACCATCGTGTCAGTCAGGATTTGGGGGAGAGGGGTAACTGATGCTTTCCAAAGTGCTCCTAGCTCTGATCAAGCAGCTGCTGGGTCTCCACTACCTAAAGGCTGATCTGGAACCTTCCAATGTCAGACACGGCCAAGCCGTCCCAGGTGAATCACGAAGGAGAAGGTCACGCGCTGCCTTTGGATCAGACAAACGGGAGTTAAACAACTTGGCTCGTGGAATGTCCTAGATTTGTTTGAACAGCACTGAGAAAATTCCCCTCTGTTAACAAGATTGACTGCATTCACCCAGCCACCTTGGGACAGCGAAAGGAGAACAGCGTGCCAGCGTGTTCTGCCAGTGCAGCTGCTGGGGTCTGCTCTCTCTTGTTGTGAGTCCCGCCTTGGAGCCTTCCCAGGATTAAATTGCTGGCACTCGGTGCATCAGCAATGAGCCAGAGGAAAGTCCAGGTTGTCCCTGCTTTGTGCTGCTTTGTTTAGCTCACCTGAGCTCCCTCCCTCCAGGCTCTACCTTTTTGGTCTAAAGTTAGAGACTTTGCATATTGCGTTTTGCTGTCCTTGCGCTCAGTTATTTTGTCCTTCCTCCTGCTGACGTGGGTGAAGGTTGAAGAGGGGCATGCCATTCTCCACGTGGGTCACTTCATGTCACCAGGGGGTATCAGAAATTATCTTCCTGCCTTTCAGCTGCCTATTAAGAAACGTTGGGGTGAGTGTGCATGTCTGGGATTTTAGAGAGAACAGACATGTACTTGCAGCCAGGCCACCCTGGAGAGGGAGCTCATCAGCTGTAAAAGCCCCAGAGGGTCAGTCCAGAGGCTCCAGATCCCCCAACACACAATTTTTGCCAGTGGGCGCCACCAAAGCGCCTCCTGAAGCTGGTGAGATGGTTAATGTGGATGCCTACTTGCACAGAAGGCATTTCAGAAAATGAGACCCCAGAGCATCAGTTTCCAGCCTCCCTGGCTGTCCTTAGGAAGTGAGACCTCGCAAGTGAGACACCACAGAGCCTCTTCTTTCAACCTAGGAAGAACATGAGCAATGTTTCAGCTGAAACCAAAGTAAGCTTTAACCCAAAGGCAAACCTCTTTTTCAGAGTTCTGTGCAAGATTCCTCAGCTTGTTGTGGGAAACAGCACTCCTCTGCCAAATGCCCCAAATTTGGTGTCACTGCAAGTTGTCCCCCTTTAGCGTGCAAATGACACATAATGATCATCTCTGCTTCATTTTTACCCCCATCTAGAAGTCATAGTGACTTTTAATCCAGTTTCTTGCTTCCTTTGATGACTGAGTGTCCAGAACAGTCCATCTTGGACAGGTTAAAGACAAACCAAATAACTGAGCTTTACCCCTTTTTAATCTCCTAATCCAGGACCAGCAGTTTCCAAAATCACAGTGGCTAGCTGTATGACTTTCTCCAGTTCCAGAATCTGAAGGTCCCAAATTAAATGGATTTACTATAAATTTATGACTGACAGCTGCATTGTTTATGGTCTGAGTATCTTTTGTCCCTTTTGTACAAGCTGTGAGGTACATGTACCTGAGACTGATTAAATGCTGAAATGCTCCTACTGCCCACCTCAGAGAATGTCATTTGTCTTCTCCAGACCCAGATTCCTGCAGTCTTTGAAGAGCAGGCTTCAGAAGGAAAAGGTCAATGCACTTATCTGAAAACTACTGTTTTCATCTGTACATCAAAAAATTTGTACATTAACACGCAGCTTGTACATGTAACCATCTTCATCTGCAGCTTCATGTATTTTCCACTTAGAATAACCCAAAATGACACGTTCTGAGCATGCATTAGTAAAGAGAAATATTTTCTAGGGTAACCATTAGTCCAGACTGCACAATAAGCCTTGACCCTGAGGACTCTTGTTCTCTTGGGAATGGGAGGGAGAAGGGAAGTGCCCTGGGCAGGATCCCAGTCCTCGGGGCATTGCTTAATGCACATCCATCCTTGTGTCCAGTCCAGTCATAAACAAACAGCGAGGTCCGAGTGTGCTTTGCACTGTTTGGGTCTAAATGTATTTCCTGGCTGCTTCCAAATGCTGTGCCTGAAGGCATGCAGGCCTTTCCTGGGGAGGAAATCAGGGATAATGGGGGAACCAGAAGGCTGAGGCAGTTTGGTTCGAGCCCAGTGATTTGGTTAGAGCCCAGTGATTAAGCCTCGTGTGCTGGATCCAGGCTGCTCTTCCATCCTGTCCTGATTGCAGCCCCGTGGCTGGAGGGTGCTCAGCTTCCTCCAGCTGCAGCAGCAAAACCACTTGTGTTTGTTTTGGTCTCGCTTATCCTGTTGCTGATTTCATCCTTACCCCAGCTGATAAACCTGGAGCGAAGATAGAATCTGCAGCCTCGCTGCTCGGGCAGCACAGAGCTCTGCCCTGGGAATGCGTAATTGTGTAATTTGGAACAAGGTGACTTTATCTGAGCCTAATTCACTGTTCAATCTCATTTCTGTTTTGCATACTCTGGGGATGAATCTGTACTCCCTTTCCCGCCCTGGTTTAAAACTTCTCTGATCCTATTTTAGTAGAGTTTTTTTGCTAAACCCTGAATAAAAAAGGGTTGATTTCTTAGTGCAGAAAAAAAGCAACACTTTTGCGGCATATTCCCAAAAGACTCAAAAGAGAACTCCTTGGGTTTGGAAGCTGATTTGGAGATAGGAGATAGAGTGAAAACTTATTTATTTAACAAATAAAATGGTGACTGAAGTATTAGGAAACATTCTGTTTGTGAAGCTGCCTGGCTTGTAGAAGAGGCGTGGAAATCAAATAGTGGCAGCTCCATCTGTATAATGTGAGCATAATAAAAGTGTTGCAGGGGAGAACATGCTGCAGAGCCCAGCCCTGTTCCTTCCACTGCCACTGTTGCAATTTTTCTGACTTTCTTGCCTGTGCTATTGGTAGCTTTGCTTCTGCCAAGATAAGAAATGCATGTCTCAGTGTGGTATTAGCCATCAAATGAGGAAAAAAGGAGTTCCTTCAAGGCTAGAGGTGAAAAATCTCTTCTTTGTTTCTCTGATCATCTCTGAAGGCATTTTACCTCCCCTAGCTCTGCCTCATTCTCCCCTGCTCTTTGTCAACAATAGGAACAGAAATCTAAGTTTTATATATAGCATTTGTGGGGCCTCTGTGCTCGGCAGCACATTCTCTTGTGGTTTTGGGGCTGGAAAACAATGGTTAATGGGGTATTGTAGCATTTTTTTCTATCTTTGGCTGCCAGTTAGTATCTTCAAAAAATCAAATATAAGTGAACTCTGCAAATCTTGGGTCATAATGACTGTAATACCTGGGCTGAAACACGAGGGACACTGCGGCTAAATTGATTAGACACACTAAGAAATGTTCCTAATGAAGGTGGGGCTTTTAAAATTGTGTATCACGGGACATAAAAGTCTTCTTGGCTCTTGATCATATACATGTGTTGCTGAGAGAGAGTTTACAACATTTTCTCTGGCTCCAAAGTGATCTTTTTAAAACCCACAGGTAGCATTGCTGATTTAAAATGCAACGAGCCTGCATCGGGGCTCTGCACAAGACAAGTGTCAATATTTGATTCCAAGGAACCTGAAATTTTGGAGGGTTTTGCCCCAGCTGTAAGTTTGCAGCAGTTGTCTGTGGCTCTGCAATCTGGCCAGCCCTGGAATGAACACAACTCCAAATTATTGGATGTACACGTGTGTTTTGCATGCTTGTCACAGTGCTGTAGACCTTGATGATCTATGACCTCAAGATGCTTGAAAAAGTATAAGCCTTTAATGTTAATTGGTCAGTTCAGATGGGTCATACAACTGAGGGAAGGACAATTATTGATAATTTAAAATTTGGTTATGAAAATTATATAAGCTAGATTCTAACAGTGTTTAGACAATAAAATGTTCATATAGGCAAGATATTAATTAACAGTGAAATGCTGGACTGGACTCTGCTCTCAATTCTTAACTCCACTCTAGTTTAAAAAAAAAACTTGTGAGAAAATAGTGTGAGGGCATGGAGGCTTACGGCTCATACATCTAATTTCACTGCACACGTCATTAACAGACTGTGAAGCTGTGAATTGCAGTGTTAGGAATACCTGAGAGCAACTTTCTTCTCACATGACACCGAGGCACTTGAAGTTCCCTGGAATGCTCTGACAGTGGCCTCAAGGTTAAGGCAGGATGAAGCTGATGGCAGGTTATATTTAGCCCAGGTCCTTGACTCCAGGACTCAGTCCCCTGCTGGTGCAGCTGGACCCATCTCCAATGACCTTCAGCTCACACTGAAGGATGGATTTAATTCTTGGAACCTTTGTAAATAGGAGTTGGGTGTGGATGGGTTCTGGAGCGCTGTGATGGATGTTTGCACACTTAGTCTAATCTGCATATCTCGCTAAATCCCGTGGTTTTACCTTGAGTTTCACAGTAGTTGATTATTTTGTGATAGCCCAGTCTTCTGCAGTTACATTGCTTTCAGCTTTAGTTTTAAAAACATTGACATTCTAGCCTGCATAGTTTTTGTGGTAAAGTTTGAAAACATGTAGTAAAGCCTCAGAAATTATAAATCAAAGAAAAATATCTATAAACATAGTTCTGCTGTTCTTATTAGGCCCTTTTAAGGCAAATCCAGGATTTGTGTATTTACATGCTGTTTTAGCATGGCCTGGTTTGAAACAGGTTCAGAGTTCTTAGAAAAAAAATAATTTGGAAAGAGCAACCAGCAGTATACAAGAAAGTGCAAAATGTAATGCGGAAGAGCTGGTTTATGATTTACCCTAAAATTTGTTTGAAAAGGAACAAAACAGGGGACACGCTACAAGGCAGGTTGGTTTGTTTATCCTTCTTATCCATTAATGATGCTGGAAGCAGTGCTGCTGAAAACTGTAGGAGCTGTGCTGGGTTGTTGTTTTTTTTTAAATAGAAGTCAGCCTTTGGGAGGGAACTGAAGTGTAGATATCCTACGGGCATCTCTCCTTTCTAGACGCTGTCACATAAAGCAGACTGGCAGGAATGTGTTGTTTCCCTCACCCCGAGACAATGCACTGCACATTTTGCTCCTCATTTCGCATTATCAAAGACTAAAAAGTCTTCCCAGCTGCCCCTGAAACTGCCAAATGGAGGTCTTAAAACCATGCTCAGTTAAGCTGGAACGTCTGAGTAATGTGTGTTTCTCAAATTGAGAGGCTGGGAAATGGAGTGAAGTGAGGAGGCCAAAGTCTTCATACTGTACTGTCTCTGCATCCTTCATCTCATTCCGTGCTGTCCCCCACTGGGAGGGCAGGGCGAGTGCCACAGCTAGGACCCGATCCTGGGAAATTATTACCAATACTCAAGGCACACCATGGCCAGGCTTGCATGACTTTCTTTAGACCTGCTTCAGAGCCTGTGCATTCTAAAATCTTCCTGGGGTTGTATAAATCTGATCGCTTGCCGTTCGTGGCAGAGCAGAACTGCAGCAGATGCGCTCCTGCCTCGCTCTCTCGGGATCCTGCTGGAGGACAGAGAGGCTCGGTGTGTCTGCCCGCACTGCTCCTGCTCCTTCCTTCCACCCAGGCCTGCTGGTGGCTGCTGGCAGCCTGTCTGCTTTGTTTGTGTCCGGAGAATCGGGCAGAGCCTTCTTGGGCGCACGAGATGGACGTGGGCTCTCAAACACCGCTGCTGCTTGCAGACCGCGAGGACCATGGGTGCCCTGCTGAGATGCTTCCTTTTGCCTGCACCTTTACAGGGTGAGGAGGGAACTGGGAGCTGTTTGTGCTGGCTCCGATGGCAGACAGGTGAACTGGGTGTTGTGCAAAGCCTCCAAAATGCAGTGGGCCTTTCTCTTCGTAGCCGGCCTCCTTTCTCAACTGCTCTTTCTACGTCCTAATAAGTATATCCAGATTGGTTACGCTAACGATAATCCACCAGGAGCCCAAAGCCTACAGTCGTGGAAATTTACTTCTCCTTTCAGCGTACCAAGATATTAAGCAAATAATTACGTTTTTAATATTTGGTGGTGCCACACAGAAAAATAATATTCGTAAATTTCCCAACACCGAAATCATATGGAACCCACTTAATTACTAACAAGTAAACAATGATTCTTCCTCCTTAAAAGACCCAAACACGTTCATAATTAGCTAATTAAACTACCACATAAATGATTATTCAATATAAAAGAGCGATGGAGGGGTGGGCAGAGGAGGAAAAGCAGCGAAATCGTTACCCGCAGACACATTTCTTTCTCCGAGGAAGCCGGTGAATCGTTACAGGAGAGATGATGAGTGGAAAATAATAAGAACAGCAGCAATAATTAACTTGCCGGCGATAATTAACTTGCCAATATCTGCAGCTTGAAGCCAAGCAGTGTGCTTGTTTTGCCCAGAGAAGATACTCACCTGCTCCTCAGCACTTTGGCATTTTCTGCAGTGGACAGAGGAGTTGCCCTAATTCGGTGCTGCTGAATGGCCCACGTGAACCATCGCTGTGCCTGGTGAGCCTTTGCTCACTGATTGCCCAGGGTAGAAGAAATACCCAGATTTCCCCTCTCTCCTTTTTATTGTAACTTGAGAAATCCTTGAGGTTACGAAAGATCCGAATGTTTTGGTTAGAGAGGCCAATTAGAGAACTACAATTGGATTAAAAAAAAATAAAAAAGGTTCTCTCTCCCTGGTTATTGGGTGCCAATGCTGAGTTTTTAATGACACTGCAGCTAGCATCCATGCAAACCAGCAAACTCCTGCTGGGGTAGAATTCCATACAGACTAATTAGTTCATTCAGGTAAGGCTGAAATACCCAAACAAAAGTGCTTCGAAAGGAGCTCCACTGGCTTAAAAAAATAAAGTTGTAGAATCACAGAATGGTTTGGTTTTAAGGAACCTTAGAGATCATCTCGTTCCAACCCCCTCACCATTGGCAGGGAAACCTTCTACTGGACCAGGCTGTTCAGAGCCCCATCCAGCCTGTCCTTGAACACTTCCAGGGATGGAGCATCCACAGTTTCCCTGAGCAACCTGTGTCTCACCACCCACACAGTAAAGAATTTCTTCAAATGTCTAATCTAAACCTGCCCTCTTTCAGTTTAAAGACACGACCTCTTGTCCTGTCACTACATGCTCCTATAAAAAGAGCCTCTCCAGAGTGCTCTTACTGACCCGCATTGCGGAGGTTGAATTTATATTTCCAAAAGCATACCAGAGATAATTGGCATTCCTTAATTTCTGCATCTTTTCAGTATTTCCACTGCTGTTGTCACTCTTGCACCTGAGCCTTGTCTTTCAGCTTCCAGGCAGCAGAGTTCCTCTTTCCCTGCAGGAAAGGGGAACTGAGGGGATTTCAGTGTCTTCCCTCCATAATCTGCCTCATGCAGCAATATCCTATGTAGATATTCTGGTTATTTAATGTTTGGTTATTTTTTGCCTTTAGTTTTTTTGTTTTGGTTTTCTTTTAGTTGAATAACAGTTAAAAAGCAACAAGACTTAAAAGGCTATTTGTGTTAACCAGGGAAAGAAAAAAAAGTTGGAAATACTGTTCAACAGGATGAAAAATGAAGTTGCCTACTGGGTTATGGAGACAAATGTCCCTTAGTAATTGTATGAGTCAGATTAATTCTTTTCCAATGTTGTAAATCAGAATGCTCAAATCTTTTTCCTTTAGCAGATTGGTGGACTTGCCCATATCTGTCAGTTGTCTTTTCTCCCTTATACCTAAACAATTTTTATAAGGCTCTTTTGTATTTTGGTATCGGAGACGCTGTTTTCGTGATCACTTGTGATGTAATGAAGTGGTAGCATTCCTGAACAAGCACTGCAGAGCTGAGGAATGAGTTTTGTGCCCTTCAGATTCTGTTTTCAGAGAGAACTGTGTGCAGTGTTTGGGCCTTGATAACTTGAATTGGGCAATAAATTGAAGTGATATCTTAATCACTCTGTGTTTTAGCTTTTCTGCCATGTCACTGAGATGTTTGTGCTGTTGGAAGGGGAATTTTTGTTCAGAGCCTACTTAACAAGAGAACTGCTTGGTGGCTAAGGGTAAAAAAAGAGGAAAAACAGAAATGAAGCATAGAGGGAGGGACTAGACATGAGGGATCCCTGCAGAATTGATCCGTGTTGCCCAGAGCACCCAGCCAGAAGTAGCTTCTGGGCAGGCAGGTGAAAAACTGGACTTGAAGACCAAGTGGACCAGTTTTGGACAGCTCCTGGCAATTACACATGAGAGGGAATTGAAAAGACTAAGATGCATATCTGCCACAAAGACAATTAATTCTAAAATTATGTGTACAAGGTACAAAGTTCCTTGCTTACTTGGAAAAGACAACTCTCTATCTTTTTCAGTGAAAGACAGTGAGAGCTACTGAATAGCTCAGGAAATGTTGGTAGGTGCTTAGATACAGACAGGGAACCCAGAATTTAGACGGGTGGCTTTTAAAATATTGGCTCTGATTCACTGTTGTGCCCTTTGCAGGACTAACAAAAGCATGGGGAATGTGGCTGTGGGATTTGGGGGTTTCTGGGAATTGCTAGGGAGTCATTTTGTCCATAGCACAGGTTAAAAATTCAGCAGCTCTTGACTCCAGAGGCCTGGACCAACAGCTGGGAATAGTGTGCTGTCAGTGAGCCCTCTGTTCATAACCCGTGAGGAGCAGCAGCATGAGTTCATCCTGTCCTTTCTCTGCCAGTCAGGAGAGGGGAGGCAGCAGTGAGCTGTGAGCTCAGCACCGAGGTCCCTGCACGCTGGTGAGGAAGAGACAGGGTACCACTAATCCTCAGACCATTTGTTTTCCCCCAAGCCACATCTGGCTTTGCACCTTATGCTTTCCTGGTGCTGTCTTGCTTGGACTTCTCCTGCCCCATTGTCAGCTTCCCCTGACTCCCAAGGAACGCATTTTTCTTGTAAACCTCCATTAAAAAAAGCTAGCCTAGGGATTAAAAACATCTTTGCTATAGGGTGCTTGCAGTGTTTTATCAGGAGCTTGGGAACTCTGTCAGAGTGTGCCAGAAGTACAAAAAAAAAGTAACTAAATAGGGGTGATAAAGTGGGATGAAAATGGGAGAAGTCACAGGTAGGAGGACAAGAGACAAAAGCCATCAAGCGCAAGGAAGAAAAACAAAGGAGAATCGAAGTAACAAGCAATTAATTTGTAAAACAGTTTCCAAGTTAAGCTCTGTTTCTGTGACTGTGCTTGCTGCAGTGCTCCATGTTGTCTTGTATCCACAGTGAGGGTCCCTGGAGACAGCAAACCATCTCCCTAAAATAGGCATCTGTCCTGTGTGCGTTGCAGAATGCCATTGTCCTCTCTCCTGCAAAGCTGCCTTGACTCAGTCCCTGTGGTAAACTGCCTTCAGGCCCTTCAAAACCACATTCAGCTCTTGAGTGCCTCCAAGAGAAGCTGGCCGAAGAGATTTTTTTTATTTTGCATATTCTTTACCTTTCTTAAATGTTCTGAGTTCAAATATCCTTGCTTATATTGAGCACATCTCATTTCTATTCCCTTCTTCCATCTTGTCTATGTGGCTTTGTTATTCCTGGGTAAGTTTCATAGCCAAGTAGCCTGTTTTAGTTATTGTTTTTACCCATAAAAAACGTACTTACTCTTTAGAGGGGAATCCTCGGGCTAAACTGTTTTCACCACCTTTCATTGCCCACCACTGAAAGGTGCTGTGATCCTCTGCTTCACCTTGAGACAGCTTGGCTTCTTTCTGTGTGCTCTTTGGAAAGCTGTCTGATGTGCTGACTGAGAGCTAAATGCTGCAATGAGAGAGGGAGAGGAGAAAAAAAATTATTTTTTGGATATAGGATGTCCTTTTCCTTCAGTGATTAGAGGCAGATGTCAACACTTCAAAATAGGCAGCAAAAGTCATTATTTGGTGCACAGATGGCTTTTCTCATATACTGAAGGAGTTTTAGGGGCATTTGGGAGTTAGGTATTTTTGAGGAAAATTTGAGGTAGGGAAAGGTTGGCTGCTTTTAGGGTAAAACTAGACATTCACCATGGGAAGGTACCATGAGCTTAAATTGGTGTAACTGGGAGAAGACCTACAAGTGGCCCAACAACAACAAAAAAAGGAATGTGAATTCTTTCTTCCCATGCCCTGGAAGTCTGTTTCTCATCCTGCTTTGGTTTATCTTTTCATCCTCCCTCTTTATTTGCCTGTATCATTTTTGTTTATCATTCTCTGTCCATTCTAGTTTTAACATCCCAAGTTAACATAGCACAATGTAAATACCATGAACCACTCTCTCACCTAGTAAACAAGTGTACATGTTAAGTATTAGAACATGATTAAGCAACTCTGAACACATCCTGTGTCCTAGATCCTGTATGACTCATATGTCATGGCAGTTAATCAGCTATAATTGAGCAAAGCAGGAAAAAGGGATAATACCAAAAAAGAGGGGGCTTGGTTGATTCCTGTTTTCTTTTTTTAAATAGTACAGGAATTCTTTTCCATTAATAAAAGAAAGGAGATTTTTGTGTTGCCTCCATTTAAAGATCTGGGAATGCTCTGTGTGTTCCTTGCAGGCAGATTGGGAGTATACAGCGGGATTAAGCAACTCTCCACAGGAATGCAGGCATGCTGAGCAGGGATACAGATTTTAAATGAGGCAAAGCCACTGAAGAGCTCAGGGTACAAAGTAAAGAAAGCCCCACCAGTCAAATAAAAAGTGCAGGACATGGGAATCTCTCTAATCGAGGTAGACCTTATTTATCTAGCAGAAATTAGTGAAAACAGAGAGAGTGACACTTCTAATTCATGCAGGTAAAACTGTTGGGATGTGAACATCACATCATATTAAATTGTTCTGAAAGGAAAGTTTCCCAAGGAGACTTGGGATTTTGGGTTACAGAGCAATACAGATGACGTGGTGGATTTTCAGGTCTCGCTCAGAGGTGGAAGAACTCAGAGGCTAGATATAAGAGAAAAATGTATCCATTAAAATACACTGATGCTCATAGGCTTGTATATATGACAGCACTTTTTTTTTTCCTCCCCCTAAATGGCCTGAATTTAAAAGAGGAAAAATCAGAAATTAATAGTACCTGTTATTTTTGGGTTCTTTTTTACCTAAACACCAGCATATCCTTAAACAGTTAAGAATAACTGCTAAAGCTGCAGTATTTCTCTCAGAAATTACTGCCTGGTAAAATGCAGACCCATAAAAATTATTTTAGAGGGCTGTAAAGCTCCTCTTGGGAGAATGCAGTGTAGGAGTCCTGGTGAAGGGAAGGGTATTGTGGGCACAGCTGGGGCTGGAACAACACCACACCCTCCTCCTGGGGGCTCCCCCAGTCTTTCTGGCTATTAGAGCCCAGATCTCCTCCTTGGGAAGCTCTTCCTTGCTCACGCTGCAATGCTCTAGAGCAGCACCAGCCATACCCAAAGTGCACCAGCAGGGATTTCTAGGCAGTGTGGGGAGCTTACATGAAGTAGTAATGCTTACTGCCAATAGGACGCCAATATTCTCTCTTTTTGCTTATGACCTGCTCAGAATTTGGTCTCGAATCTCCATTTTCATCAATCTACCCACAGCATGAAGTCTTTTGATTGCCTTTAAGGAGGAGTGCCGTGGCAGTGAGCTGTGCTGTGCCTGTTTTACAAGACACACCTAGAGATGGACGCCTTGTTGTGCCCTCACTAGGTGCACCATCTTTTCAGAGAATCATTTTTTGTTCTGTGTTTCAAAGAGCTGAGGCCTTTTGCATTACCCTGTCACAGTCCTGGAGAGCTCATCCTGGCAGATACCGCTGTACTCAAACGGAATCACAATTCTGGGAGAAGTTTTGGGTCTGCAGAGAAAGAAAAGTGCAGCAACAGGTAGGAGGAGCAGCAGGTTGATGCACAGGGTGTAACAACTTCATTGGGACCCTGGCAACTGGTCCAAGTCAGGGTTTATAGAAACGGGAGAGTTGTGCTGTGCAGGTAAGTATTGCAACTCCCACTCTGGTGAGTGCAGCCTGTTTCTACTGAGCAAGGCAGCCTCTGCACCCCAGTCAGCAATCAGCTGTGCGTTAGACAGCTAAAGCTGAGCTTTTAGCAAATGAAAGTTCACACCAGCTGCCATGCAATGAGTTCATGCTGTGATATACCATATCCTCCCTGCAAGCATGTCGCAACAAAAGGCTGCTGAACTGTCATTGGGAACTCCTTGTTCAGACAATTTTCCTGCTGAGAGTGAATTTTGGTGCTTCTGGTCCCCACTGGCACAAATGCAGTTACATTTGTGAGGTCCTGGTGTCATTTTGATGTTACAGAGCAAATGTCACCAAATAATAGGTGTGCTCCTAGGGCGCTATGTATTAGCTTGCAAAAGTGAGCCAAAAAATGTCCTTCTGGATAAAGAAGTTTCTTCGGCACCTCACAAACATTGGCTGATACATACACCATATCTATGGTGTGGCATAGCAGAGTATCCCCCCTGGGTTCCACCACCCCTCTCCTGATTTTGTCGTGAGGTGGTAATCAGGTAGGTCCAGTTTGCAAACTTGTCTCTCAGTTTTGAACAGCTTTTGTTCTGGAGATGGAGATCCAGACACCTGCACTTTCGGCTGAACCTCTGGAAATCCCTGTACACGGAAAGAAAAGTGGAGTGCAAAACAAAGCAACAAAAAAGGTTAGAGAGATGGTGAGGCAGGAGGTGGAGTCTAAGCAACAAAGAGGGGCAGAGACAGCAGCATCTCAGTTTTCATCCACCAGGAATTAATCAAAGATTTCTAAACATTTAGACAAGGTCTTTTCATGCTTGTCAGAGGTTTGTCTTCTGTAAATTGCTATTAGCTTGTTAGCTGGTTAAATCAGTCAAGTCACTGTGCCAAGCTCCTATCCCTAGAGGCATCATCACTCCAATTAGTCAACAAACCACTTGGTGTCTCTGAAGAAAAAAAAGAAATAAAATCAGGCTGTCATTGTCCTAAAATGGGTACTTACAAATTGGAAGACCTCAAACCTTCAAATGCCTTCATCCTATGTATTTCTCAATTTTCGCAGTTGTGAAATAGAGACAGTTTCTCTTTTGCCCATGGGGTCTGATTTATATTTTAATTCATTCATTACTGTCTGGTGAGTATTATTGCAACCTTTGGATGAAGGAGACTGTATTTATTCAAGCTGGCAGTATTGCTGCTTTGAAGACTTCTGTGATCTCTGGAAATCAGTAGGTTCAGTGGCCTAAGCCAAATTCTCAGCAAATTCTGACTCTTTTTCTGCTGCTTGTAACAAGGAAACTCTAGCATTGCTCCAGAGACATAAGGAGTTCAGCAATCCACTAATCCCCACGTTTCTCTAAGTCTAGGATTAATTACAAATATGCTCAGCAAAGCTCACAGATTTCTGCTGCAGGGGCTCTGTGGACCCAAGGCAAAAGAGATCAAAAGAAGACTAAACACTCACAAGGTCGTGTTCCTGAATGCCCTTCAGAACCAGATCCACTGAGGAAGAGAAACTCCTGTTACAAATATCACCAGCCCATATGAGAATCAGTCAGAATGATGGTGCTTGAGAGCCTTCTCAGGGAGGGCAAAATCCCTCCTCTTCACTTGGACTCTGCAGAGTAATCTTGGAAAACCCTGAAACTGCACTGTAAGAACAGAAAAACTTATTCCATCCCAGTGCAATTGCAGTGACATTTCTGAACTGATCAGCCCTGGGGAGAAGCCTGAATTCTGTTTCCCCCAAGAGGGATACTGAGCTCCTTTTTTCAAATGATGACACATGGAGGCATTCCTTGAAATCCCAAATGACTAATAGATTTCTTGCCTCGATCTGCCTTAGCTGCATGGGTGTCAGAAGCATTTTGAAAGGCTTTTCACTCGTGAATAGAGAAGGACTGTCCCCTGGAGTCTTTCTGTCCAAACCCAACAGACAGCTGCCTCCCTGATGAGGCAAATCTGGCTGGATCTTGAGGCCATGCACATCTGTTAGAGCCTCAGGAATACAAAAATTAGAGCTAGAAGATAGCCTGGTAGGCCATTTAGTCATCCTACCCCACAGGAGAATTTAACCTCTAGGGATTTAAAGTCTGTAACTTCCCAGCCAGGGTACTCTGCCACAGCCCTCTCACCACCACTGTCATCCCAAAGAAAAGTTTCCCTAATGTCCACCCTGAACCTTCTTTATGCCAGTGTAAAGCCACTACTTCCTGCCCTATCCAGAGTGAAAGCAGGCAAGCAAATTATTCACCACCCCTCTGCAGCAGTCTAGAGCCTTGTCTTGATTTACCTGCTCTGTGCTGAACACTCTCACCACAGCTTTTCCTCTCAGGTAATTTTTATACACTTCAGGAGATCCCTGTTGATCTCTCTTGGATCATCCCCAGTCCATCCATGCATCCTTTCATTCACAGAATTTCAGCAAAGCTTTCACCCCCGCTGTGTGGAGCAGGAGGAATTTTTCTTGTGTCTTTGTTTACACATCCCAGCGTAGTGTTTGCTTCTTGTGTTTTGCAGCGGCATGACACTGAGTCATATTCAGTTTGTGATTGACTATATAACCCCTGCAGCCTTCTCTGAAGATCTAAAGCACTTACATGATGAGACAAACTTATCCTTTCAGTCTGGCAATCTCATCCTTTCAGGCAGCTCCAGAAGACTTGTGGGATAGTTCAGCCCTATTAGTTCCATATCTGGCAAGCTGTACAAGAGATTTCACTGTCAGTTCCCATTTCTGTGTAACAGCCCAGCTAACTATAATAGAGTGCCATGAATCCAACAGCACTGGTTCTTGGTAATTGAACTTTTCATGAAGGGAATGATTGCAGAAAGGAAGCTAATTAAAATTAAAGAATTTCTCTTCGTTATTTTATTTTATTTTATGGCATTTGCCGTAGGTCAGTGGTTTCATAGTCCTCGTTGCTTATGTTTTTTTAATCTCCTTGTGGAAACAAATTGGGTTTGAAATAAAGCAGGGTGAGACAGCATGGGAGAGTGAAACAGAGGACACGCAAGTGACAGAGTTGTTTGGAATGTGAGTTGTGGAGGGTAGCTTGTGGAGTCATGCTCAGGGGCTTGAGACAAGCCCTTGTTGCATGCTATCCTATGGATGTTTTTCTACATCTTCGTGAATCCTGATGGATCCTAGAAGGAGGGAATTGTTAGGAGAGACAAAAGTATTTTGAAAAATTTCAGTTTAGTCGAATTGACTAAAACGAGAAGACTTCAGCAAAACACAAAAGCGTTTGCAAAGATTTAATCACTGGCTCTTTTTTAATTCATAAAATATTCTATGAACAAATTTTAGGTTGCTGTTTTTGTTCTTGCAGTCTGTCAAAGGATCAGGATAAACTGTGGCCTGAGCAATGCTTATTACCTGCAAAACTGGTTCCTCTTCCATCTGTTACTAACAGTACCAGAGACAGTCAAAACAGAATGAAGGAGCAATATCAAAATTATTTTTTCCATGTCTGTGTTTGTTCTTTTAACACCCTTTTCACTGTTTCATAAATAATAGCAGCTTATTCCATTTAATTATAGTTTTTAATTAGTTCTCCCACTGAACTCAAACATTAGCAGAGCATTGCCTTAGCACAGTCTGTAGAAAACGAAAAGAAAATGCTAAAATCCCCCAAGTCTGTGCAATTTGATTTTGTGTTACTGTAGAGTATTTTTGGTGTTACTAGGCCGAAGTTTACTGTCCTCTGTTTTTTCTCAGTTCTTGCTTGTGCAGACCTTCTAGAAGTTGGTGGAAATTATGTCTGTATTAAGACTTAATTTAAAATCTTTTTTCAAAATCAGATCTTTGTTTCATGAGAAATTTCATTGTGCTTGTCAAATTTACATTTTTACCCTTTTTTTTGGAGTCTAAACTTACTACACAATTTTTTAAAAGCTTTTAAAAGCCATCCATTTGAGGTATTTCACTGTATTAAATATATATTTTGACTTGGTGTTTCTGAATTCAACGTGGCAGTCTTCAGTTAAAGTAATCACTGCATGTTTGCCTGGGAGATAACACGATAGGAGAAGAGTTGGCTTAGAATGGCACCAGGGATTTCACCCAGCTCCTTTCCTGTGCACGACCTGAACTGTGCAGAGAGCAGGGCAGGGGATGGAGGGGTAAAGAGCCAGCAAATGTCCCACGGTGCAGCCCGTGAGGAGTTTGCACTGAGCACCAGGGAACCCTTGCACCCCATCCCAGTGCAGGTACAGCCCTCAGCTGCCTTTTATCTCTGTGCTGGGAGCTGGGTCTTGGCCGGCAGCAAGGCCAGGGGTGGGTTTGGTGTGTTACAGACCAGTCAGAACAACTGGCCAGGATGAAAAACTTGGAAGACGTCCATTAGAGCAGCCTATAACATTAATGGCATTAAAAATAATTTTCAGACAGATCAATACGAATCCTGTTTGCTCCGAGCCTGAGGGTGATTGGAGAGAAAGGGAGCCTTGGGAGCACAGGGAGTGAAAACACGGAGTGTAACATCTTATCTTCGTCAAGTGAACACAAAATCTTTGAAATTCAAGTCCATTTGGCCGGAAGTTCGCAGCACTCTGATGGAGAGGGAAAGTGGCTGAGTTGTTAGAGGTGTTTTCACCGGGATTGGCCCCACTGAGTGATGGGTGTCATAAGAATTTGACTTAAATGATAACAGGGAATTCTGGTTGTGGGTGGGATTTAGATCTCTTTTTTTATTTTTTGCAGACAGGCCAGCTGAAATCTAATTTTCCCTTTAGACAGAGATCCCACAGCCTGCAATCCTTGCAGGAGACAGAGCTACCCCTGAAGGCAGGGCATAGAGGAAGAATACACCTTTTTGCAAACTAGCCAGAAGATAATCAAGCTGAGTTTAATTAAAGGATGTTATAGGATATTAATAAGATTCTTGACCTCTCACTGTCCAGACTCTAATATTTTTCTTAGTTTTTATTTTAAGTTTATCTACATGAGAATAAATATTGTCTGAAGGGTTTACTATAGTATAAGAAAATACAGGTACGTGGGATGCCTCTCTTCTGGCGTGATAATTAATGCTCACTATAGTTATTTACAGACTTTTCAATTGCAAAAAATGGCATAAGTTCAGTCTTCATTCCTTATTAGTGTCTGAATTTAATTAGAAATCCTTCTTCCTTGTTTTTAATGAATTAAATGCATTAGCATGCATTAACCCATTTCATAGCTTTCTCTTTTTTTTCCAATTTTCTTTCCTGCTGGTTTGCAAGTCAGACTGGTGGAACTCTAGGCATTGTCTGCAAAACTCCAGTATTTAAAAACTTGTTTTTGTTGAATATTAGAAGGAAAAGTTTGAAGCATTCTATATGCAATATTCCCCCTCTCTACTGTCTGTCAAGGGAAATTCTCAGAGAGCTCCAGTGCAGAAATAGCAGAGCCTTATGTTCAAACATTTTTATTGAACCAAAATGTTTTAACATTCCCAGATCCGTGCGTTTGGCTTGTTTGAAGCAAATCCAAATATTTTGTTACGTGTGACCCCGCTTTAGTCTGCACCCACCCAGCACTGCTGAGGGCCCTGTGAGGCTGATGGAGTGTCCTGCAGGCGGGGGGTACCCCAGCCTGACTGGGTGGAAGCTGGTGGCGATGCCTTTTCCTCGTCTTAAAATTAAGAGAGCTGAACACAGTTAAGAGGGGAAAGGGTTTTACCTCGGTATTTATTGAAGGACCCTCAGGGGCACCGAAATGCACATCGAAATGCACCCCGAAATGCCCACTGAAAATGGCCCCCCACGATGTGATGTGTGTGCAATTACAGGCCTTGCTAATTAGCACATCTATCAAAGATTGCCCAGGGAGGGACTCCAGCGAGACCCCTCAGCGAGGAACCTTCCCCTGGCTGGGCCTGGCTTTGTTTACAGAATGTGCTCTGGAGAGGCCCTCGGGGTCTGGGGTTTCCAGGGTGTTTGGGCTCTTGGCTTAACGGGATATTGGGTCTGAGGGAAGTGATCAAACTTAAAGAATTATAACTGTGTGGGCTAAAAGCACTGAGAATACATAAAAGCTATATAAAAGAGTGTATAAAAGGGGTATAAAAGAAAAAGCAAAAAATCATCATGGCATCAGTGGCATCCAGTAAGATTACTGGCTTGTCCCTTTACCCCTACAGCACACACACACAGGAGGATGAAGCACACACTTGTCTTACGAGAAATGCAAATTCTTGCTCTGGTTTGACTGGAGGAGGCAAGAATCCGAATTCCATTTCGCAGCTTCTTGTCCCAGGGTCTGTCTCAGCATCAGTAGCAACTACAAGGAGGGTCAGCAGAGTGGCTCTTGGGTGTCAGCCAAGGCACTGAAGAACTGGCAAAGTTCTTCGGGGTTTTTTTTTGTTTACCTAAATTAGCAAAACCTGCTAAAAACTCAAGCACTTCTTTCAGTTCTCCTTGCCCAGAGAGTCTTGCTACTCTGCAGAGCTGCAGCCCTGTGAGCTTTATCTGTTTAAAATGAAATCAATTTCTATTCTCTGGGTACTGCGCAGGTCACAGACATGTTTTTAATTACCAATTAGCCTTCCATTAAGGAAATAAAATGAGTTTTATGTGCTGGTTGTCAAAGGTCCTTATAGCTGCCTCATTTCATGTGTCCTGTCTGCTCAAGCAGCAAGCAACCGAAGAGAAAGTTACTCAGGGGTAGTAAACAAAACCTGAAAACCTTTGTCCCACAAAAGGAAGGATGGAGCCTGAGATGGAGAAGCTGCAAGGATTTTTCATTTTTCATCCCCTTCAGTTGTGTTTTTCCTGTCTGCCATGAGCACTGTGAACAGAATGTTAAATATGCCCTTAAGTTACTCATGGAAAGAAAAGGTCACACACACGAATACACTCCATCTCTATGTCCCTTTCTCTCTCTCTTTCATGCATGCATGTTGTGTGTTTGTGTGAATGTGTGCAGAGAAACCCCAACCCTAGAAGACTGAACTGTGGGACCAATTTATTTGCTGAGAAATTTCAAGAGGGAGAGGTTATAAATAGTCATGAATTCAATTTATTTATGAAGCATTCCCTGTCAGGCGTCACTGCACAAACAATTATAAAAGAATTGTAGTAGATTAAAAACATAAATTAGAGCATCCTAAAATGTGCAAGAGTGGTTGGATTAAAATGCATTTGACAGAGATGTTTCAAAGTGGGATTTGATGAGCTATTCTGGGTGGTCAGAGAAGTCTGTGCTCAGTGGCCTGTTAAAACAGAGGTCCAGGGCCAGAGTTCTGCAGGGGCTTGCCTGCAGCTCTAGCTCTTAGCTCAGTGGTCGAGAGTGATCCACAGAGGGTCTAAATAGTGCTGGATGTGTCCATGGTTTGCTGAGATCTCACCCCGTGCGAGCTGCCCAAATCCTCCTTGCTTTGGCTGCTGCTCTCTCCTGGAAACGTGCTCTGTGTGGAGGGCTTGTGGAGGGGAGGCAGCACCATCCCTTCTGTGAGCTCAGCACAGGGGTGTGCCACCTGCGAGTTTGGGTTCCCCTTGCAAGGCAGTTTAGGGGAAGTTTCTAATTGTTTTGTGTTACCTGAGAAGCCTACAGACAAATAAAATTAGTAGTAAAATTCTCCCTGATTAAGACTCTGTTTTAGTCTAACCTGGCGTGCACTAGAATTATTCAAAACTTTGTAGGAACAGAGATTTTTTTAAAAGTGAAACAAACCCCACCAACACAACAACAACAACAACAAAGCCCAAACAAACAAAAAACCACAACAAAAAAACCAAAACAAACCCAGCTTTCTGAGAGAAATGATTCTTCGTTGAGTTAAGGGTATGGAACACAACTCTTCTACATGTTTTACCCGTGAGGGGACTGTAAAAAGTCCTTGGCACATAGAAAGTCTCATTCTGGGTGTATTTTCAAAGGAACTCACTACCCCCATGTTGAGCTCTGCTGGGAATTCAGTCCTTCATTCTGGGGCCCAATTTTGGTCATCTTTTTGGAAAGATGACTGAATATAACCATGAATGTTTCTCAGTGTTGCCTGTTCATGTGGCAAGTCTGAGCTTATAAGGCAGACAAACCATAGGTGCCATAACGTTGGTTGCAAGCACTTAAATCGTCAGCTCCTGAAATCATGTAATTGATTGGAAATTAGTAAATCTCACGGGGGTGGGGTTACTTCTTTTTAGCAAAAAGATGGTTGGGGTTCACCTTTGTTAAGCTTCATCCCTGCTGCTAAGAATTTTAGAGACTCATTGAAAAATGACGTACTGAAAGCCCTGATTGTGTAATGATGATCAGATTAAAGTGATATCATGATAAGAACTCCAGATCTGTGACTTTAGGACTCAGCTCATAGATGGTGCAAAACACTGAAATCATTAGAGCTGTCGTTGCTGAGGTCACGTAGGTTGTTTCCAAAAGCAAGTGTGCTTGTGTGTCCTGCTTAGATGATGCACTGTGGAGAAGAAACTTTTAGAAACTGTCCTAATGAATCTTTGTTTAATTAGATAGTTCTCTAGAATCCCTCCTTAAGTGGAGATACACACACACACACACACGCATATCCACGCACACATGCATACTGTTCTGTCTGGCAACAAAATACTCAATATTTAACACTAGCGTGTTTTTTCAAGATTAATAATGATTTTAAACATTAACAAAATGGAGGACTGAAATGCTTTGTGGCTGCTAGACTTGTGTATTTCATTGCATACGTGACTGAGTGCGGACACCTGAGCGTGGCGAGCAGCCAATTTCTCGCGTGTTTGAGTCATTTTGGGAGCTGGACGAGACACATGCACCTTGTGATGATCTGTTAGATACAGCTGTTTTACTGGGGCTGCTCTAATTTAAATGGGTGCTTCTGGTACCCTGTTCTTGATCAGTGATTGGTAGATGGACAGTCGATGGGGGTGTTTGTAATGGCTGTGTTAACCTTGGGAGAAGACACTGATCTGCCTCGCTGCCCCAAAAATACATAAAGGGAGCTAGTAAAAGCTTCTTGTAGGGGTGAATTTAATTCCTAGGCATAGTAACAACACAGCACCTTGCCACCTTTTAATTTCTATCCAGACATCCTAAATGAGGCTCTCTCAGTCATAAACCTTATGCTGCCTTGCCTGATTTTGCTTCCTCCTAGAAGGATAATCTCTTATTGGTCTGATCAGAATATAAAGTGACAGTTCATTTCAGTTTAATCAGAGTAGTGGACCAAAACAAAAAACCAAAAGAAATTAGGATACAACCTTCTTTGCCTCTTCAGGGCTGTTCAGTTTGGAATATTTGTTCATGGCCTGTTTGTATGGCTTCAGTTCTTGGTCATGCCAAAGAAAATCTGAACCCATAAGGAACGTATTCTCTGGATTTGACTCATATATAGGCAGGATCCTATTGTTCTATTTCAGTCAAAAAAAAAAAAAATTAATCTTGAGCAACAACACCCAAGAGATTTCTGCTATTGCTGGACAAAGACAGTAAAGAAAAATCTTGTAAGTGTTAGACATTGTCTAATTGGCACCAGAGTTCAGATTTGAAGTTTGAATGGATGCATAATCCTTTATGTGTATCCAGAAAGGTGCTTGCTTGACCATGTCTTTTGTGAAGAATGAGGCATCCCAGTGGGAAGCATTAATGTACAATGGAAAGGAAATATCAAGTTTGTTAGATTATTCTGAGGACTAGAGGTGCACTAAGAGTTATAAAACATACTTAGAGAGTCTCAGAAAAAATGTAAGTTGAATACGGATTTTTGTAGGTTGCCTAGTTCAAATTCTATCATCTCCAAGCAGGACTGTCTTCAAAATTAATCAAGCTGTTCAGAATCTTCTCTGGTATAAAGGTTTTAACATAATATTCCTCTTGTATCGCTATCAAAATGTTATTAGCATGTCACCCCTTTCTGAAACGTAGGACTCCCAATAATTACATTATTCTGCATGCTTGGAGCTTGTTTTCCCACCCTGTGTTAGTGAGAAATGTAGGTGAAATGATGATGAATCAGACCCGCAGTGGTGTTCATCCCCTGTGTTCTGGTTTGGGTGAGTATGAGCACGTGGCTGACCGGAAGGGAAGGTGTGTTTGTAAAAGGTTTGTACAAGGTTTTGTGCAAGGTACCGAGCACGGGGGATCGAGCCCCGTGTACCTTGGCTCTGCATTGCAGTTGGACTCTGACACACAGCACAGTTCCACTAAAACTGTAAATAAATTCAACTTGATTCTTGCCAAAGCGCTCTAAGAAAAATAAGGACCTTATAGACTAAATTATGCAATGGAGTTATGCATGAAGTATTCATTGATTTGCCAAGGAACCCCTGAATATAGGGCATGTGTATGGGGCCTGTAATCATTTGAAACTATTTATGTTCTTTCTTCTATTCATTTCCGGGAAAGTTCTTTAAATGCATCGTGGGCACATTGTGAATTATCATAAAGTACCAAAGGCTGGCTTGCACTATATTCCTGTTTTGTAATTGCTTCTTTCAGATTAGTGAGAATTCCATCTTTCATTTATTCTTCTTGTGTTGGACACCTTTAAAGTGAATCCCTCATTTACCAGGGGTTAATTAAAAGTTGGTATTTCTGCAGTGCTTGTATGAATTTAACTCTGCTTATTTGAAAGCCTGACACTGTCTTTGGCTGGAGTGGAAAGAAGGCAGTGCTGATCACATTGGGAAATCAAACCTTTTAGAAGCCCTTCTGACTTCTGTTTACCAAAGTGGTGGGTTAATCTTTAGTTCAATGGTAGTCACTCACTTTCTTCTTTGAGCTTGTTTTGTCAGGTAAAATTAGACAGTGTTCTTTTGCTTAAATTTTGCAATTGTTCTTTTGGGGGAATGTGTAGAAGAAGGGATGCTGTGTTTTAGGACTGGAAGTAACAGCAAATGGAGTTATGTTCAGCAGTATGACACGTTATCATCCCTTTCTCTCCAGTAAATGGATATGACCCCTTGTTTTTGCAGTGACAGTAATTTAAATGAGAAATTTAAAAAAAAAAAAACCCAAACATGTTCTGTCCTTTTATTCCCTCATGTGCTTGTATATTTTCATGCATACTTAGCTGAAAACGTCTCCAGAGTAACTAAGTACACTCAGAAGTAACTCATTGTCAGCAAACCTGTCTTAACAAATTCTTTATTGAATTGATCCTCTAAGTGCACACATGTGGCTCTTCCTCACTGAAGGTCAAAGTTATTCACGTTAGCGGTAGTCTCCAGGTTAGCATGTTGGCACAGCGAGGATATCCCTACCCCAGATGTGATTGATGATAACCTGTAATCCAAGAATCGTGGAACCTTTTTTCATGGAGTCTCCGGGCTGCCTTTCCCAGCCCTGCAGTCCAATCTCCTTACTGACCACCAGAAAAGATTGATTTCCCTACTAGGGAAAAGTTTGCTTCCCCTCTGATTTGTATCTTTTGGAGCCTATTTATGTAAGCATTGCCAAAACATCCTATATGGCAGAGGCCCTTAAAATACTGCTGCTTTCCTTGGATATCTGGGTATTTGCATTACTGAAGAAATGTATTCTCTTATGTTTAAGGAAGCTTTAGGGAGCAATAATGCAGACTCAGATGTAACTAGGGTCAAACAGGCAGCCCCATAAAGGTTCTAACTGCACAGCTCGTGACTCATTACTTCAAACATACAAGCTGTAGCTTTTGAAGCAGGGTTTGTAACAAGCTGATCAGAGTGCAAGTAGAGAGAGGCAGAAAAGTCTGAGGAAACATTTAGTGACTGAATGTTTGGTTGTAAACTCTTCAGACCTGTGCATATGAAGTGTAAGAACCTGATCGTGATTTAATCCTTCTTGCAAAGAGAATGTTACAACCAAGCAGTGCTGCTGGATCTGCTAGAGAGCTGGGGTCAAGATATAGTGAATCATTCTGGTGGCCATTTCTCAGAAATAGCACTGGTCTACTCACTTTCTGAAAGAAGAAAAGCCTTTCAGTAATTTAGTTGGATTTCCTGTCTTCAGGCTCCTTTTATGAACCCAAGATGACATTAGCCACAGTTTAAAAATTATAAACAAAACCAAACCTATGGCTTTTTTGGAAGACACATGGGATTAGAGGGGTTTCATACATAATACAGTAATCCTCTTTTGGTAATATATCTTAGGACTTTAACAGTAAGTTAGTGTTTGTTTCTTTGTTAGGAGTAAGATGATGTACAGCTTGTTTCTTGGCAGTGTTAGTGCTGGCTAATCTATCAGCTAGGGCAGCTGATGCTCATGTCCTGTATCTACAAAAAAAACCCCAACACAAAATCAAGCAGGGGTACAGCCAGCCCCAGAACATGTGTGCTCCAGGGACTGTCCCGCTCTCTAAAACTTTTATCCTTCCTCTTCTTCCACTCATATTTTGTTGGTGTTTTTTCTTCAGTTTCAAAACATTTAAGTCCCTATTTTCCAAGCAGGAAGCTCCTGCTTTGTAACTCTACAGCCTGCAGTATGCCTCATGTGCCTCAGCCACATGATCATAGTTCCCATTTCTAAGAGACAAATTAAAAAATATTGTTCCTTCTTTCTTGCAGCTCCAAATCCCCTCTCTTTTGATGCTGTGGTTTGGATTAGTGTTTCAAGGGGCAGTGCTGTTGCTATCTCCTTTCAGGCCCATAAAGGTAGTGCTCAGCTGCCTCCCTCCCTGTCAGCAGGGGGCTCTCTCAAAGAGAAATACCAGCATTTGTCCAGCTTGGTTTCTTCTAAAATGGTACCAAATCAGGTTCTCAGAGGAGTTGGGATGATGGATACTTTGCAGTGCTGTGTCCCTTGGGAGACTGAAACACGGGGCCCTGGTCTACCTAATCTGTGACAGCAAAGCTTCAAATGAGCAGTCAGAAGTGCAGATGCCCATTTAGCAGAGCCAAATTCATTGTTCTGTGGCTGCTGAGGGTGAGAAATGGTCTTGTCACTTCTAACCTGAGGCAGGGAGTGGCTGAGTCACATCTCTGGGCTCACTGGGCAAGGTGGCATCAGAATTGGGACTGCAGTCCACGTTCCGGAGAATTCAGTTATGCTATGTCATTACTGAGTTATGCTGTGTTCATAAAGGCTCTTTAGTTTTATAGTATAAGAAGAAAAGGGGACACAAATTATTTAGTAGGCCTTTCAAATTCTTCTTGAGTCTGAGCAGGAGTAGCTTTCTGAAATGGTCTTGGAGCAGCTGCACTGTTTAATCTCAGCAGTATTTTTCCTTCAGTTTTAGACCTTGAAATCATTAATTTAAGTGCAGAGGATCATAAAATCTATCCTCTGCTCAACATTCTGTATCTTATGTTAATTTCAGAAGCTTTTACAGAATTTTATTTTTTATGGATCTTTCCACCTTAGCTGAAGTACTGTAAGGAATTTATTCAAATAGCTTGTAGTTGTGTATGTATATATGTATATATCGATGTGTAGGTGTATATACATGCATGTGTGTGCAAGACTTTGGCATATTATTACCTCAATAACGTGGTTCAACAAGTAGCATTTGTTACAATAACAAAAAGTGTCTGTAGTCCCACAGGCATTTTTAGAGACGGAAGAGGTATGAGGCTCCTAAACGCAGCCAAATGGAACATGTTAGTTGTTGAAATATTGTCTGCTCTGTGCAGTATTATTATATTATTTTTTAAATAGTAATTAAAAAAAAAAATTGTTCCAGAATTTTCCCAAATCTTTGCTTTCATGGGCCTTTTTGCTTGCATTATTACCGGTATTTCAATGAAATTCACGGAGTGGACAGGCTCTGCTGGCCAGGCAGGCTGTGCAGCACGGAGCCAGGCAGGGCTGGCAGCAGCGTTTGTCCCTGGAGGCCAGTGGCAGTGTTTGCTGTCAGGTCGCTGGGCATGGGATCAGCCTCAGGCCTTCCACTTCCCCTGTTCTGCCCACCTGCTGCTAACGGGACCTGGAGCTGTGGAACAAGAGGATGGGCTCCTCCACACCCCCTTGGGGTGACTCAGCTGTGGCTGCTCAGAGAGGTTTTAGGGGATGACTTAGTTTTAGGGCCTGCAACACTTTGTCACGAGTCCGTGTGTGTTTATAGAAGGGGATGAACTGAGTGTGCAGGGCAGCCTCAAAGACAGAATGAGGAGTAGTTTGGCCCTTTCTGTGGGAGGGAAAGAGAGTCTGCCCACAGCTGTGGAAAGCCCCCGGCTGAAACAGGGAGTGAGAAAGACTAATTATTGCGTTGGGTTGCCATAAGAGAAATCTTTGTTTCCGTCCTCACAGGTGTTTGTTTGGCACTAGTGAGGCCATGTCCATCTCACGCACAGCACTGCCTACTCCCATCCTCAGTTCAGGGCAGGTTCTTCCCCCTCAGAGCCCATTTCTATCTTTCTTCAATCTCTACACAGGCTTTAGCTTGTGCTTTCAGACCTAGAGCATTGCTCCATGAGGCATGACGCCTTTCCGTGGTCTTAATTTTAAGAACTGAACACAGTTAAGAGGGGAAAAGGGTTTTACCTCGGTATTTACTGAAGGATCCTCAGGGGCGCCGAAATGCACATCGAAATGCACCCCGAAATGCCCCCCGGAGAAATGGCCCCCCACGATGTGATGTGTGTGCAATTATAGGCCTTGCTAATTAGCACATCTATCAAAGATTGCCCAGGGAGGGACTCCAGCGAGACCCCTCAGCGAGGAACCTTCCCCTGGCTGGGCCTGGCTTTGTTTACAGAATGTGTTCTGGAGAGGCCCTCGGGGTCTGGGGTTTCCAGGGTGTTTGGGCTCTTGGCTTAACGGGATATTGGGTGTGAGGGAAGGGATCAAACTTAAAGAATTATAACTCTGTGGGCTGAAAGCACTAAGAATACATAAAAGCTATATAAAAGAGTATATAAAAGGGGTATAAAAGAAAAAGCAAAAAGTCATGGCATCAGGCAGAGCTCTTGTGAGCTGTCTGTGTGGGGTTGGGCCTCGGGCCATGTTGGTAGAGCCATGTGGCAGCACAAAGGTGCAGGGCAGTTGGGAAGACCACATGGACTTCCCCTCATGGGGTCATTTTGCTTTTCTTTTGGCTTTTGTTTGAGAGATTTCGCAATAGCTGGTCCTACTTTACAATTGTGTGCGTGGAGATGGATCATTTGGGTCTGTTTGGCTGTGATTTGTGTATCAGCACTCGTTCAGTTATCAGCTGTAGTGGAGAAGAAGGCCCGCTATGTCAGTCCCTTCTAGGGGCGTGCAGGCCATTGTGGAGCTCTTTCCTGTGCTTAAGCCCATGGTTGGAGTCCTGGTTGCAAGCACTTACTATTTGTAGGGCTGGGAACATAGTATTGTATGCTGTGGTTTCCTTTTCTGAGTTCAAGGGAAGGGAAATCCCTAGTGTGCTGCTGTGTCTCCATCTGGGACAACAACAGACAAATTCTCTGCTGTGGGCGTGTTCAAAAGCTGTACTACTGGATCAGATAACTGCAGAGTGACACTTTTTCTTTTTTTAGGTGTTCCTTGTACAGAGCACTGGGGGATACTGCAGGCATTGGGAAAGCATTGTCTGAGGGAAGCCAGCAGTATTTTAAAGCACAAATATGTGCCTGCTACTGTCAAATGGAGTTTCTCAGTCCTTTAAAATATCACGTTAATGTAAACATGCAGATGAACTGGCAACTGGTTTTTTTGCTCTGCAGGCTTCTAGTGAGTTCTTAATTACCTGGAGCTGAATGGAAGATATTCGAATGGGCAGCTGTCAAATGATGGAATTACTTTTTTTGTAATCCTTCTCATTTTATATTGCTGTATAATATGAAAATGTCATACATGCATTCAGCTGGACAGAGGAACAGGGCATTTGCTATTTGCAGCTGAAAAGAAAACTAGGGACCTGTCGGACTGTTGTGCTGGGTATCCTTTAAGACATGACAGGAATGCCTAGGATGTTTTAATTTGTATTTACCTCGGATTTTATTTCTTCAGTGCTAACTTTTAACAACTTTGTAGTTTAACCTCGTAGGGACTTGGTCTCCTTTTGCTGTCATCTAGTTTTCATGTACTTATCTCCCACTCAGCTTGCCACGCAGCACTTGTGTAGTGATTACCTAATGCTGCAGTTTCCCTCCTACTTAGGTGGAGATCCCCACCATTTCTGCAGTACTGCTATCCTTATTCCCCACCGGGGCTAAAAGCCCCAAGGGTGAGAGATGGTGAGCCTGTGTACTGACTCCAAAAGCCTGCTTGCTTGTCCTAAATCAGGCTGTACTGTAACTGGAAGTGCCTTTGTTTGGATGTGCTTAATTGCAGCCTGCATTTCACAGGGATATGTACAATTCTGACAGGGTGACTAAAAGCCTCTAGCGTTAGTCAGCCTGATCTGTGAATCACTTATCACCAATATTCAGCCTACTTATTCCCCAGCAACAAAAAAGGGAATCCCAAAGAAGGCTCAGTTTGACATATGCATCAGTCTCAGGTGGGCTCCTCTTATTTTTTCCCCATCTCTCTCCACAGTATTGCATGCAGCAGCGTTTCCTCTCCAGAGGCAGAAAGGGGCTGGATGCAGCTCATCCTGATGCCTGACAATATTTGCCCACGTACACAGCAGAGAGCTGAGGGCTGGGAAGTGCCTGTCCACCCTCTCCCCTCCTGCTTTGCACAGGCCTGCGCAGGGGTCAGTCCCTGCCAAGGCAAGGGCAGCAAATTTAAGGATCTAAGTGAAATTAACTGCCTCTTGTACCGTCAGAGTGGCTGCAGGCCATGCAGGACTGAGGAGCAGAGCCCTGTGGCCAGCAAGCTGAGGTGCACCCAGGTGGCAGGCAGTGAGCTGGAGGCTGCAGGGCTGGGCTGGGACAAGAGAAAACATCCTGATCCGTGATCTGTCACTCACACTAACCATTGTCTCTCTTGTTCTCTTCCCCAGGAACGAGTGGAATATCTCTTTCTCATAATTTTTACAGTGGAAGCATTTTTAAAAGTAATAGCATACGGACTTCTCTTTCACCCCAACGCTTACCTCCGCAATGGCTGGAATTTACTAGATTTTATAATTGTGGTAGTAGGGTGAGTACCAACAGTTTGTTTTTCAAGGCCCTGTCCACGTGGGGATACTGGTAACCTTTGGGAGCATGAGGGTTGGGTGAATACTTTATTACATATGGGTGATGTTAGACATTGCTGTCCATCGTGTTCCTCCAACAAACACCATTTTAATGGCTTGCAAGACAGGGAAATGAAACTGCTCTTTGGGAACAGGGATAAAAAGAGAAAGCATTCCCAAGCTGTTGGATAAAGTCAATTGCCTGAATATGCTTAACTGCAAGAAAATGCATTTGTTTTTAAATCTGCATGAATATTAAAAAATAGTATCTAGGTAATCCCTTAATTAAGATTAAGAGTTCGATGAGATAAATTCTGCCATCTTGTGAATTTTTACTGATGTTTCTCATTGTGAAAGGAGGAAGAACAATTTAAATCCCAGGTTTTCCTACTTGCAAACAAAAACAAGTTCCTCAGTTCTATTACACTGCTCAGCTGGTGATTTCAACACTTTTAATTCTGACCCTTTTAATCTTCTAACCTTTTTAAAGACTAGTTTTACTACTGTAGATCAAATTGCCACTTTGAGCTGCAACCTTTCTAATTCTCTTATTCCTCTCTGTGTTTTTCAAGTTTGGCATTTAGTTTATTTGAATAAAAGCAAAATAATACACCTTCTGCTTTTTCTACCTAAGGGTAAGAGATAAGCAAGGGATTGGAATTGTGGTTGTTGAAGGGAAGAGGTGAAGGATAAACTACCACTGAAGACAAAGAGAACAAGTATTTCTTTGCCTGAATAATTTGTCCCATCCTCCCACCACTCCATTGTTAGAGACTTTCATCGCCCACAAAAATTTGTAGTCTTTTCACCTCTTTACCAAGGAAACCCTGCATCAGCTCCTAGGGAAAATGTCAAAAGGGACGCTCCTAGTCATCAAAACCCCCTCATAATTTCTGCCCCAAACCAATCCACCTTCCTGACCATTTTTGTGATGGCCCCAAAATATTTAATCAGCAAACTGCTCTGTGCTTCCCAATACCTCCCACTTCCCGTCACCATGGATAAAAGTGGGTGGAAGGAGAATTCCCAGTGAGGGGGAGGGAGAACAGGCTGAAACCTATTCTTAGTCTCAAGACCTGTCTGCCTCCACGTGGACATAAAACTTCTCCTTACGGCAATGCCCACTGTGCTTCTCCTTTGTTCCTACCCACAGACAGAGGATCCCATAGCATATCAGTACCTGAAAACTGGAAAATCCCCACCCCTTTCCCTGGTATTGATGTCCAATTCCACGGTTGGTTCTGCCTTTGAATGCCCTCAGATATCTCACCTGTTTGGAAATTGCTGCCTAAGTTGAAGACAGATTGAAGAACAAAACTCCTGTGAATGTGATTATTCCCTTTTCATTTTTAGGAGAAAGAGGCATTTCAATGAGAGGACACATTACCTCTTCTTTTTCCACTGGATGTGAGAGAGCAGGGCTCCAGAAATCACAGAGCAGCATTATATCTAGTTTAAGCACAGTCCTTTTCAATTTTCCTACTGGGGCAGTTAATCAGCAAGATGATATTCAGGCTGAAATTAATTCCCTTGCCAATGACAAAAGCTGCAGCTCTCAGCTCTTCTATCTGCTTTTGCCTCCAGCAGCTCTTAGTCACTAGATGGGGAACAAAAAATGTAACTGGGGAAGGATTACATGAGTATAATAAACATGGCCAAGACCCCAAGGTCTCTGTTAAATAGTAACAATCTCAAGTGACAGATTCCACTTCAAGGCCAGATGGGTTCCTTTGATGTTTATCTGTTTAAACTCACTCTACAGTACCACAGCCGAGGCTGGTGCGCTGCTTTTCCTCTCCACAACCCCTCTGCAAAATCTACGTGGTGATACCATCTGTTCCTCTCCTGCCCTGCCTTCTTTTCCTAGGGGCTCTCTGAAATCCCTCAGCGACATTATGTTTAGACTTCAGTGTATTTGGATATTTTGCTGGGAAGGAAGCCCCATGGAAAAGGTTTAAAATAAATTTTGAAGAGAGAGAGGAAGGAGGAAGAAAGCAAGCGCTGGTAACAACATTTCCTTGTGGTGCCTTTTTCTGCCTATTGATGGAGCTGTTGGAGAAAGAGGAGTAATTTGAACACAGCTGTAGCACTGGGCAGAGGGATTTGTGTGGTGTGTGGGGCAAAGGATGGTACAACTGTGGCGGTTGCCATTCATGCTTGCTCTGCCTTACAAATCATCTTCGTTTTCAACGATGAATGCCCCTGCTACAGAACATAGGCTGGGTGGGAAGCACTTCTTCAAGTACTGTTGGAAGTTAAAGGAGCAAAAAAAAGACAGGTTTTAGATCTTTCAAATCCACCTATACCCAGTTCACCACATATAACTTCAAGAGATGAGGCTTCCCTCACCTGAAAATGAACTAGTCAGTAGAGCAAGAGGAAAATGGACACAGGTAGGACCAGGTACAAATTTTAGAGGGGAGTTACAGTTCGTGTAAAAAATGTTTATAACAATGTGTCTGTATGCTTTCCCCTGCCTTCTGAAAATAGGTCCCCTGGTATCCAAGGGGATTTTAGAGTCAGTGATTCTAACCAGGCCACAGGAACATGCAACAGCACCAGAGGGGAGCACTGAACACAACTGCTACGTTTTCTGGTGAAAGGATGCGCTTTAGACCTGTAGGCTTGTAGCAGCTTATCATTCTTGAAGGGTGGGAGACCTGCTTATTCATCACCTATGTCTTTCAAAGCTTGATTCTGGCTTCTCTTTAAAGGGCCTCTGACCTTGCCATAGCAGCACTTTAAATGCTGCTTTGAAGAAGATCATCTGTGTGAGGGTATCAGTCAGAGGCTCTACCAGCATTGTTAGTTAAGAGCAGAGACCAGACCCCTGAGCTGCTCAATGAGGCACAATCCACAAACACTAATGGTTAAGCAAATTGTCTCCCACTTCCTTCATTTTTGCTGTTCCTCTTTAGGAAAACACCAAAACTTTCAGATATCACAGTGATGTCCCTGAATATTAGGAAATTTCTCTTGAGAGAAGACCAGCTTGACAATATTGTGGTAGAAGAATATCTGTCTTTCCTGGCAGTGCTGTGGTTTGTCTGCCAAGCACAGCCATTCTCCAAGGACCTGTAACTTCTGCCAGAAAAAAAGGTGTTGTAATTTGAAAGGCAGTATTATAGTCTTACTTGGGAAGGTAAGCAGTGAAGATATTTGGGCAAGGTCTCAAGTCAGAGCAGACTGGAAAATGTGGTCACAGTTTATGTCTTTCTTAAGACCTGTGGGGAGTTTCTAGAGGGCAGATCCAAGCATTTTCACACTCACAAATCAGAGGTGAACTGTAAAACACTGCGAAAAAACCCTTTGTATTTTACTTTTTTATATACCTAAGAGGATTTTTTCAGCTATGTTTTTTGGCTGATTTTTGGCCTTAGAAATACCAAGCCCTCTGTTTTCTTTTTATATTTTGGAGGCCCTTGACAAGTTCTTTTTGTATGCTAAAAAAATCATGGTGTACTCCCCACAGAGGAAGAGATGAAGAGCAGGTTACAGCCTTATCATGCTGCTGTTGGGTCATGTAGCAAAGTGAAAACTCTTTTGATATTTCAAATGTCTAAAGGGACATAGAAAAATATAAGAAAGAAAAACAGTGAAGCTAGCTTCATACTTCACAGGTAGATGTAAAAAACCCCAAACAAACCATGGACTGTGTCCATACATGCATGTGATAAAAATCTGTTCTTCTGCTCTTGCAGTTCATGTCTGTCAGATGAATTTAGTTAAGGTGTAGTCATGTCACAAGTGAAATTCAGAAATCAAGGTGATGTTAATTGTGCTTCATCAGTGGAAAGTACGATATCCAAATGAAAATGGGGCCTGATTTTAGGCCAGCAGAAAGTAGTTAGGTGGAAGGAAATAAAGTTGATGTCTGTTTTTTGTGGGCTTTTTTAATGGTGAGCTTTTCAGAGGCCACGAGAGATTAGCCCCTTTGCCTTCTTTGGTACCCTCCAAACTTCGATTTCTCTGTCAGCACGGTGCTCTCTCACCCTGTGCTTGGAGCATGCTAACTCACCTACTGAGGAAGGACAGCACCTCGCCCCACCATACCTACTGAAAGCTTTTGATCAGAGAGCAGAATTTCCTATGTAAATATAAGACAGAAGGGCTCTGGCCTCATCTTTTGTGTTGGTAGTTTAACATCCATCCAGCTGTTTTAGTCTCAGAAAACAATTAGCTGCAAAAACTAAGAGCTTTATGCAGCTGTACATCATGGATGTCTGCCCGTGCCCTGACTGAGGGAGGTGGAGAGGACACAGAAGAAGAAGAATTGACAAGATGTACTATAAATTTAAAGAGTGGAGTAGAGATTCAGTAGGCCACACTGGGCACAGTCTGGACCCCAATACAAAAGGGAAAGAGAGTGAAATAAATGAGAGAAATAAGAAGTTGTAATGCATTGGTAAAAAGCAGGATTAGTACAGGGGAGATATTAAGCATGGAGTAAATGCATTAAAGCAGGATTAGCAGGAGTAATGCAATTCAGGTTTAAATGTAGGTTTTTAAATGAGGAGCAGCAGGAATTACTGCAAATTATTCCTGAGGTGCAGTAGGCAGATGACTGTGGGTACCTCAAAAGAACACATTTAGCACGTCAGTGCTGGAGCACACACATAAGGCCAACTGGCCTGCACGGGAGATGCAGTGGTCTGGGAAGGCAGGCTCTGTCTCCAGAGGAGTGAGGTGTCCTACTGGTTGTGTTTCTGCTCCTCCTGAACTAATCTGGGACACTGCTTGGGCAGCAGAATCCTAGAGCAGTCTGTGTTTTGCTCACTGCACAGCCTTGGTGCCCAAGAGCTGCTCTTTGGTAAAACATGAGGCCAGTGAAAATGGGGATCAGGAAAATGGGCCCTCAGTTTTGCACAATTGCTGATTCAGAGTTCCTTGAGATTCCTAGCCTTGGAGCTGAAAAACAGTATGAGAAGCCTTTCTGCAGTAAATTCCTTTTCCTTCAGAGGATCCCAGGAGACTGGGACTGTTGTATTGGAAGGCCACTCATCACCTATTATGGGAATTCTGTGGACTAGGAAGATAGAAACGTTTGAATGTGAAACAGAGCACGTTGCTAGAGCTTAATCAGTTGCTTACTGAAAATACATTAGGCCAGATTTGACCTACAGTGTTTCTATTATGAAGACCAGCAGATAATTGCAACTGTATAATTTGTGTACACGGCTCGAGAAATACATACATTCCAGTAATTCACATTCTTTGCATCAACCCTTGTTTGTCTCTCTCTGTGATATCTGTAGTCAATGCAGTATTTCTCATGGGCTCTGTTTTTGTCTTCTCTGCATCCTGCTTCTCAGTCTGCAACACCTACAAACTCAGCATCCAACCTCCCCACACACAGTTTTTCCCACGCTCGTTACCTAGTTGTTAAATCTTTCTGCCGTGCTTGAAGCCGAGGCTTTGAATAGATCCAGTTAGGAGTTCCTCAGTCACAGCTGACAAGTTTTATAAGACTCTTAATATGAATTTAAAAAAAAAAACTGCTTAAGAAAGGAATTTTGCATTTGCAGTCCCCTAACCCACGTTTTTGTGTGGATTTAGTGCTGGGGGAATGTGTTGGTTTAGATGCTTCAGTAAATGAATCTTCCTTTCCCTATCCAGGGTAAGCTCCCTGTGTTTGTGGCCCCGTCAGTAAGATTTATCTGCAGGCATTGCAGCTCCCTGTTAAGCCATCAGGCAGCTCAGGCTCTGCCTGGTCCGTGGTCTGGGGGCTCTCTGTGGAAGATGCCAGTCGGGATGCGGATGAGATCCTGCCAGGAGCACCGCAGGCTGCAAAGCCTGGGAGAGCAACCATTGCTGTGTCCAGGCCTCTCCATCCAGGCTGGTTTTTGCATCCCAGGAAGTTTCTTTCAAGCTGTCTGCGGTACCTCCCTGGCACCCTACGGGCCAAGGGGTCTCTGCCACTCCCAGGCAAGCCTTTTTTACAGAGCGCCAAACATCCATTTAGGCTGGAACAGCTTTTAACCTCTTCTGAATTTGGCTGGGTTCAAGCTGAGGATTTCAAGGCTGAAAGCAATATCATTAGCAAATTCATGAGGAATCCGTCCTCCCCCAAATGTACTAATGTTTTACCAGAAAAATGGAAGCTGCTTCCTGAAAGCTAATTTATTAAATCAAGTTCTTATTAACAGATAGGGTGAGCCTTCAGGTTTTTTACAGAAGAACATTGTCTTTTCTTCCTTGCCTTTTAAAATGCATTCTGAGTGAGACATCTTCTCCTTAAAGCAACTACTCCTACTAGCCAAGATGAAACATTAAGGCTGGCATAATAAAACATTCTAATAATAAGACTCCTACAGTTTTGCACTTTCCTTAGCCAGTGTGTCAGGGGATTTACAAATGGATCCACAAGCACACAGTGTGAGCATACTCTTTTATCTAAAAACTTGCCCCTTGAAGGGTCCTCAAGTTTACACCAAGTGCTACCTGCAGTGCCACTGGTGAATCTTAATTCTTTGCAAAATGGGCGACAGATAATTAATGACTGGCTTAATTAAGGGTGGCGATTTTCTCCACCAAGGTGGAATGTTGGTTAATAAAGACAGCAAAGTGTTGGTAGCCCATAGCTGGCTGCAAGGAGCCGTGGAGGAGCACGAAGGAGGAGCATGTCATGTTTATGTCTGCTCCAGAAACAAGTGTTTTGCAAACGGTATAGACATCACCAATAGGCTGTTGCGTATGGGAAGAGTCTGTCTCTCCTGCACCATATGTGAGTGTCGAGAGAGAGGTGTGACACTCTTCACAGGTCTCTGAGATAGTTTGGGTGATAGGATGGTGATGATCTCTGTTCCTGTTTAGCCCAAGACTTGCTGTCTGCCTACAGATTGTTTCCTCTTTCTTTTCGCAGGCTTTTTAGTGCAATTTTAGAACAAGCAACCAAAGCAGATGGGGGGAATTCAATAGGAGGAAAAGGTGCCGGATTCGATGTTAAAGCACTGCGGGCTTTCCGAGTATTACGTCCACTACGGCTGGTGTCTGGAGTTCCTAGTAAGTGATGCCATTGTTTTCCTTTTAAGTATTTCTGTGGTGTGGCATGGGGCAGGGGTGATTTCTGTAACAATTCTGAAGACAGAGCATGATGCAGGTTATTTTTGGTGTGTGTGGGAAGACTTTTTTCAAATGTATGTATTCGTGATAAACGTGATATTAATCAAAGGATGACCAAAGCAGAGCTGAAGGGAATGGAAATCTCATGGTATGTCAGCCTAATTGTGCAACAGTTTTAAACAATGAAAGGGGAAGATCCAGGATTTTTGTGATTTCAAGCATAAAATCCTTTAAATGATTGTGAAATCATGGTGTAGTTTTGGTGTTATAAATTCCTGACTTTGATGGAAATTCTGCATGGTTATGTGTGCTGATTTTGGAGGGAGAGGAAATTTTTCATTAAAATTGCATTTTCTTCTTTGCATGTGATGTTCAGATCAACAGGACTGGGAACAATTTAGAAGCAACAGAATACAGGGCAATGACACACCCATGTTCTCTGTTTGTCTGATTTGCTTAAATTATTTGTAATGCCTCTGAGCAAGTCCTCAAGCAGCCTTTGATAGTCGTTCATCCATTTTCTTGTTTACAATGAAGCTATGAGTAACTAAGTCTGGTAGTTCCATTGTGGAGGTTGGATATGAACATGACAATGTGGGAAGATTATGTCATTTGGCTTGAGAGTTTGTTATGGATGGGACCTGTTTACCTTCTGGAGAGAGAGGTGGTTGAAAACTGTCATTGCTTTCCACGTTTATAGCAAAGAGATGTAGCGAGCACAAAAGGAGTTAATCTTCTCCAGAATAGCTGTAGGAAGCACTTCATGTATTTTTATTTGAGGATCTTGCTAGTCTGGTATCTTAAAGTGCTTCTACCTTAGTCATTCAAAAACCTTGAGTGCAGTTGCCACAAACTCTGTGATATAAGTTGTTCTGCCGCAGACTGACCTCAGCTGCGTGGTTGGTGCTCTTGGAGGACTCGAGGAAGCTGAGGGAACCGAGTCTGACACAGTTCATATCCTTATGCATATACAATCTCAGTCCCAGTGCAGACTATCTAACAGTCCACTTGTGAGTTTTCTCACTGACCAGAAGTATTTAATTGTACCAGAACAGAGCCAGAGAACCTGGTGCAGGCTGACAAATATTTGGTCAAGACAACAAAATGCTAGTGCGGTGTGAAGCGAGCAAACCATCAACTTCACCTGAGAGATACCTTCTATTAATCTTTCTGGTCCTGACTAGGGACATATTTATTAAACCAGGCTTCCTGGGGGCTGGCGTGGCTTTCAGAAGCCTGCTGAGATCTGTAGCTAATACAGCCTCACTCTTGACTGGGCATTTTTTAATTGTACGAATGCCTGTTGATTAGCCTAGAATAGATGTTATCGCATCCATATGTATTAGAGCATAACTTTCCTCATGAGGCCTTTTAGATAAGATTGCCTAAGCTAACCATAAATAGCACATTACAGGATTACATTCTTATGTAAGTTTAGTGCAGAGGTTTAGAAGTCAAGTCTCGGGTCCCATTCAAGTTCGGTCCCTGAGGCACCATAAACACCAGAGGGTGAGCTACCAACATTGCACTTGCAGTGTTTTGACATCTATAAAGAAATGCTTTTCGATTCTTTGCCCTTCCAAAATGCACAAGACTTTTCCCCTGTAAGGAAAAAACCTGCACAGATTTGTCCTAAAATTACATGAATGTAACGTACGCTGCAATTCCTTCTCACTTAGCAGACTCTGTATGGAAGCAGCATCTCTTTAGTAAGAGGGGATCCTCTGGGTCACTGGCAGCCGCCTTCTGCATGGAAATTCCAACATCTGCTGCTTGGCTTGAGGTCCAGATCTAACTACCACTATTTGGGAAAAAAAGTGTGTAAAGCACAATGATTCCTATAAAACAAATTTGTGAAACACATGGTGAATTTTTGCATGCAAATCTTAAACTCATTAGGATTGGTCTTGGGAAATAGGTTGTCTGAGGTGGAGAGATTGGCTTGCAGCATGGAATCATTTTTTCTGAGTCACAAGGAGTTTATGTGGGTTTTTTTCTCTCTGGCTCAATCCATAGGAAATAATCCAATTTAAGAGGGACATGTTTTGTATTCAGGTTGGTGCATTTAAAGACCCGTCTCAGCACATAGAGAGTTTCCATGTAAATTTGATTTGAGGTGGGAGAAGGACATATTAATTTCCCTCTGAAGTAAATCGCTGGTGTCTGCATTTTGCAGATCAAGAGCTGGAAACAAACGTTCAAGATTTAACGCTTCCAGAAGTGGCTTCAAATGATGTATGTCTCCTATTGGCTACCAGTGCTAGACATTTAGGTTAACATGACAACCTAACAGCTTCAGATAGATGGGCAGAGGATGTTAAGAGCTCACAATCCCTTTTTTCAAATCCCATGCATGCTTAATTCCTGGGACTTGGCTGTCTCTTGCCAGTAAATGTCTCAACCAAGAAATGGGGGACTGTCCAGTGCAATAAGTGGTTCATGTGCAAGCAAAGCTGGTTCACCCACGGGCAGGCAAGCAGAAAGGTACCTTTGACAATCCTTGTTAGGATCAAATTGTCCAAGGCTCCAAATTACGTTAGTGCCTCCTAAAATCAAAAGGGTTTGAGGTCATGAATTCAGCAAAGCCTGAAGACTACATCTGGATGACGGTTGTGGGCACATTAATATTTCATGATCTTTAAGAGAACAGATGACACTTTTATGCTTTGTGGTTATATGGACCTTCACAAGACCACTTGTCATAACGAAGAAAATAGATATTTTGTTCGAAAGATAAGACAGGCATTTTTTTTATCCATGTCAAAAAAGCAACTGTGCCATCATGGGAGAAGGCTTCAAAGGCACTGAATTTAATGTCTTTGGGTCCCAGTACAACTTCAAAAAATAGTGTTAAATATTTACCCGTTTCCAAGAAATTCAATAGAGATCAATTGGGTTTGGTTTGAAGGGGGTTTGTGCATTAGATTTTTTTTTTAAGTAGTTTGAGTTCTTTTCCAAAACTTTGTTTTGAGTGAGAAGTACAGTTCTTATGGTGACTGTGTGAGGTGTATGGCAGAGCAGAAGATTAGATACTTCCCACAGCTCTCATCCCCGTGCTGGAAGTTGCTTTGTGTATGAAACAGAGTTTCAGAGCTAGTCAAGCAAACTCTTTTTCCTGCCCCCCCCCATTCTTTTTAAAGTCCTAATGCTTCTGGAAAAAAGGTCCACGCTCAGTCCTTCTAGGCTGGCATTAGTGTGTAGATTAATGGTGATTATTTTGAAAAGCACATGGATGATTTAGGCTTCGTCATAGTAAAGTCGCTTTTGAAAATGAGACCTAAGCACTTGATATCATTGATACACAGGCCAGATTTCACTGTTCAACTGTTCTGTTACTGTCATATTAACACAGTTCTTGCAGTGCATACTTTATTTCATTTGCTGAAAGAGCTTTACTGCTGGAGTACCAAAGCAGTCTCCTTGTAAAGAAAACTTCACACGTGCATTGGAGCACCTGTCTTAATGTGTGGCATTAAGATCAATAGAATGGTTTGAGAAAGGAGACAGAAGGAAAACAATTCCCTTGATGGACATAAGTAGACAAGTGCAAAATCAGCATGTCTACCAAAACTTAATCACTTTAGTGTCTTGGAAACTTACCCAGTATCTCCTTTGGCAGGAGTGTGAAGCATTGTAAAGCTTTCTAGGCACAGAATTAAGTCAGCCCTTTTGTGCTAAGAGTTTTCTGTTGATTACTCTTCTCTTGGTTTTATGTAATTACTTATTTTAAAACGTGTTTTAAACATTTTGTGCTCGAGGAGGGCAAAAAGAAGCATCCAATTGGGCAATGAAGAAACATGATCCAGTTAAAAAAGAAAATCACTCCTGACTATCAGAAAGGGCAATGAGTTACTCCTACGCATGCTAGCTCATGCCCTTTTAACTCGTTAAATTCCATTTCTATCACCTTTATTCGTGCTGCTCAGTTTTACCACCTCATACATTCTGTTCATTCTCTTTATGTTGTACTCCATCTTGATGTAGCTGCATTTTTGCCACTGCTTATTGTCTATTTGATATTTGCCAGACTTAATTGATAAGCCCTTGTAGACAATTTGGAAGTTTTATAATTTGAGTAGCTACTCTGCTCCGTATTTGTGTTTTCAATGAGATCCTCTGCAGACAAAACAGATTTATGTGGGCAGAAGACCCTGCTACCCTTAATGAAGCTAGAGAGGAAGCTTGACTGTTCCACTAGAACAAAAACTTGCTGTAATTTCACCTTTTTTATTATTACTTTTTTATTTATTTTAAAAACACGAAAAGCTAAGCCTGTGGTGTGTTCAAGCTTCACTGGAGCCTCGTAGCAGGACAGTTACTCGAAGGCAGTGTAGGTAGCTCTCCAGCACCAGTACTTACATGGTCTACTGGAGATGCAGCAATTGCATAACAGGGAAAGAGAGGGTATGAGCAAAAGGACCTGAGCCAAACCCTCCCCATGACAGTGCAATGTCCTTCTGTTAGTGACACAGTGGCATGTAACATTTTTGAGTACATTTTTGAGTTAAAATTAAATAAGACCAGAATTTTCATGTGTGAATGTCCAGAGATGACTGCCTTTATGTGTATTTAAATAATTAACTAGAGCGAATAATTTTTCAAAATGATACTTCTGTTTAAGTCCATGGTTACTCTGAGTTTATGAGAAAATTGGGCACCTTCAAAAATGGTGGATGAAAAATTTAGACATTTTTAGATTTCGGTCTCTCTCATTGCAATTAGTAATCTGCCCTGAAATCCTCTATTAAAATTTATAATGCTTTCTCAGTCCCAGCAGTGTTCTCTACCCCATATTTATTGCAGTGTTTTCTCATTACCACAGTCATTTTCTATCCTTATCCTAAACTCTCTGGCATTAATCAAAATATTTCTTTGAACTTTGCAACAGGTGGGAAAGTGTCCTGCCTTTCCTTGCAATGTCCTGATAGATCTGAGCCATCCAAGTCTATATATTTGATGCCACATTCACCACGTACAGCAGTGAAGATGAGAAGTAACAAACACCCTGAGGGCTCTGTGGGGAGAGTAATGCACGAGGAAGGGTTTGCTCATTTGAGAGATGCTGGGGTGGCAAAGTCACCCAGTTGTCTTTGTTATTAATTTGCCATATTATTGCAGGTGGGTGAAGCAAAGGAATCACAGGTGTGATAGGACTGGGTTTTTTCCTGTCTAGGTGTTTTTGTGTGGGGGGCTGCCTAAATAAATTGTATGTGCTAAATTAGTCAGGTTTTTTTGTGGAGAAGTAAGAGCAAAAGCTTTCAAATGCTTACAAGATGCTGAGGGTATAGTCTGCATTTTCAGGTAATGACTGTTCTTAACACTAAGACTGGCAATATTTTTTCTCCCCCTTTTCAAGGAATATGACCTAATCTAATAATTTGAAATCACAGGGGAATTCTGTCTACATGGACTCATAATTTCAGAGATACCTGCCCCTGAAAGAAAAATATGGGGGGACATTTATAGCAAAATATGGAGTAACTTACAGGGTTTAAGACAGCAGAGACATGTCAGAACCACCATGGTCATCTTCCTAATGTATGACTAAGCAACTGCTCTATCTCATCTTTGATTCCAGGACTCAGAATTTGCTATTGAATGATTTATAGCAAAATGGGTATTTGAAGCTTGTCACCCATAAGAAGAGCTCTTAGTGCTGTGAGTTAGAGACTGGTACTGTAGCAGAGACTTTGTCTTCCACTACACCTGAATTGGAGGTAGTGTACTGAACCAGAGGGGAACAGATCCAACATCTCCTCTCTTGTGTAATCCTTGTAAACCTGAATTATTCTAGAAGCCAAATTGAACTGGGTTGTCATTGATGCCTGAAGTGGCCACCTAAAAACAGAGACTGGACAGGGAATAAAGGCAGGGATTTATTTGAAGGGCCTTCAAAGGTACAGCCTGGGGAGTCCAGAGGCTGCTGCCAAGATGGACCCCAGGTCACAATTTCTTCACACTTTTGTAAATTTGGTCCATTTGCGTATCAGGGTTAATTATCCAGTTACAACCCCAGTTAATTATGTAATTTCCCCAAGCTCACCCCCCTTCTAAAGATGTTGGTTTACAGATTTTGGGCCTGGGACAGTCCGGGTGTCCTTGGAGAGCAGGCCTGGAGAGGCTTTGTTGTGTCTAACTGGCAGGAGAGAACAGCAGCTGACAGGCTACAAGACACTTCAGAGTTACACACTAAGCAGTACAGGATTTGAAAATATGAAAGTTAAAACCTAAGACATCATAGTTGAAACATCTTCAGAGCCCCTCTACTTGGTGTGTGCAGAAGGCTGGGCCAGTAAGGAAGGATTGAGCACCATGCAGAGAGCCCAGTTCCTGCTGCAGGCACTCTTCCTCTGGACCCTTCCGTTCTGCCTGGACTGTGTAAAGCAGGGAGATCAAAATGGTGATTTTTAGCTACCCTCAAATGTCCTTTCCCAGGGAAAATACACTATTCTCATCCATAGAGTGATTCCAACTTGGGTTTGCCAAAGCACTTTGCTGGAGGGTGAGGACAGGACCTAGAGCAGCCGCAGATGTTGTCAGCTCTCTCTGCATCTCATTGTGCAGTGGTGACACTCACCCTGGCCCATCCCTGGCACCTGACTGTGTGGCCTGGGATTGCCCTCCTCCCTCCCAGCCACTGAGACAGCGCAGCTCAGTCCATTGCAATGATTCCATTTTGCAGCTGTTGAAACAAGGCACGTTCAATGCAATTATCTGGTTTGCATTTGGGATTCTTTGGGGGGGTTTTTATTTTCGGTACCCAATAGAACATTTCGGCTGTAATTTCTCATTATTTTCTGCACTGTGAAAGAAAATTAACACTGCTTTGTAGAGTTGAGGAAATAATGTAATTGAGATAATAAACACAGGGAATTCAAGGAATCCAGAATGACTTCTCTTTTGATAACCATGTGTTTTTGGAATATGGCAAAGAAATGCGAGCCACTGACTGTTTCTATATGTTGAATAGCAGGCATTAAGTCTTGAGGAGAAGCTAACTGGCAGTGAGGAAGTCCACTTTCTTTAAAAATGTGTATGCTTCTAGCAAAGTACAGTTGACAGGGGTGTCTTGCATGCGATTTGTGTTTATCCACTGTCACTGGCGGAGCAAGGGACTTGAATTTGCCCTCCTGATGCACGGGAGATTATGCTGTGAGCTGCACACCAGTGGAGGATTGTGGCTTGCCTTCAGTGGGAGGAGACAGCAGAAGTGGCCTCACCAGAGCTCCCCAAGTGGGAAAGGTTTATTGGAACTAAAGAATACAGTAAGCTCTGTAAGGAGCAAACAAGATACTTGGCAGTGTACTGCCACTGAACCTAGGAGATAAAAATCCTTGACAACATAGGGAGCTACCTCAAACACATTTAGGCAAAATTCAGCTTCCGAATATTAGTTCTGCCTTAAATTTTGCTGTTGTTACCTTAAATAATGTGAGTTTTTGCCAGTCTCAGTTCCTTCCTTTTCTCTTGAGGTTCAGGTGCTGTAGCAAATGTGCTCTCAGGCAGATTCCTGACATTCTCCTTCATTCTTGAACAGATTTCTCAGCCCTCTGTGCCATCTCTCCAGCACACAGAGCACTGTGAGAGGACAAGTTGCACCACCTTTCCCATGTCCTTGCCTCGCTGTTTTTAATCTCAAGTGGCCAATTTGTTTTGCTTTCGTTATAAATGGGGAGGGAGTGGATTAGAAAGGATAGAACAGTCTGAACCAAATGTCCTCATTAGGCTTGTTTCTTCATAGTTAACTGCAAACCCTACACATGCTTGCAAGCCCTTTATTTACTGAGGTCACCGTTGCTCAGGGGAGTAATTTGATTCCAGCGTAGCATCTCCTTTAGGTAAAGATCATTCCTGTGAGTAGAGATTTCACAATCAGGACCTAAAGCATGCTTCCTTGAGAGGTACAGCCTGCAGAATGATGTCATTTATGGCAGAAGAAGTTAACTCTGTGTAGCAGAAGCAAAGAGGTAAGGAAGATTATCTTGGTAAAGAAGATTCCTCACAGAGGCATGTTGTTGCTCTAATAAAGATTTCTCTCATATTTAAGGAATGCCAGTGAAAACAGAGAAATATTTCTTTGATCTTGTCTATGTAGCTCTTTTAAAAATAACACTGACTGCGAATGTACCCAATAACTGCCTCAGCCTCCATCCTACCAGTTACTGTGCATGCTGGCATGATTATTCAGCATGTCTTCAAAACAGAAAAAATCCCAATATCATAATGTGGGACCACATCAGGGTGTAGGCAGTCCCTTCCAAATCAAGAAAACAAACCCCACACTGACATCAAAGAGCAGACAGGGAGATAGTAAAAAAATTCTCTCTTGGCTTACTAAGAGAATTTCCAGAAGTGCTCTGGATGGATCAGACATTTCTAGTACCTTTTTTTCATTCCTCAAGTAATGCCTGGAGTTCTCATTCAGAATGGGTGTAGGGCACAGGTCTGAGAGAGCGCCCATGCCATCAAGATGCTTGTCCTGAAGCGTCTGAAAATCTAAGAATGCCATCTGCTGTCTCCTCAGAAGGGTTTGCATTGTGTCTGTACAGACTGTAGCTAACTGGTACCAGCAGGATCACGTTGGGCTCCCAGTTGCTCACTTGTAATTGCTGACTGTGGCCATGCTGGGCAAGGGAAGATTCTGCTATTCCACATCAAAGTAGTAAGGGTATGATCTGCTTCAGGTTTTTCTTACCTTCCCTCCCAGATGACACCTCTACTGCATGCGATGTCATCCCAAGCTTACAACAAATGCCACTGCATACTTTGATTTCAATTGGCTGAATTTTGCATTATTAATTTAAGATCTTGTAAGCAAAAGTCCTTTGTTCATTTTCTCTAAAGTAACCGTCTGTTAGTGTGCTGCTGACCTGGTGGGACTCTTCAGCACTCTGTTTCTCATCCTGTCCCAAAGATGTGACTGACACACACACTGGGTAGCAGTCGACTCAGAAGCGGGACACAGGAGAGTTCATAGGTTTTGCTCATTACTCAAGGGGGTGCATGGATGTTTCATGACTCTGGCATCATCCGAATTACTTCTGTTTGTTCCAGCCTTCCAAAAGCCTTGTTGGATGCCTGTGGTCCTTGTTGTGATTTCCACAAAGCATTATCAAAATATCAGCAAAGCACAGAGCAGCAGACCAGTCAGATAGTGCCCTCGACCAGTGAATGCATTTTAAGTCTGCCAATAATTTTTTTTTTCAGTGATGATCTGAATTTATAATAATATTCCATCTTATACAAGTAGGGGAGAAAACCAAGGCACGAATTAAGAGGAGGCAAAATGAGGAAATAATATTTGAAAATTTCAATGTCTACATAAATCTACTGGAGAACTTCCCTCTTCTCTTTAATGCACACTTCTCCAAAATCAGAGACTGCCTTCTGAGTTATGTCTGCTTTCTATTACTGTGCTAGATGAGAGCACAGGCGTGGTGGCTGGTATGAACAACTAATAAACTTTTCTGTGCTTAAGATGTTCAGTGACGGAACGAATGATTTGCTGTTCTGATCACGGGGAAGTATGGAAACGACAGCCCACCTAACCTGCACAGTCTCTTAAAATTTTATCTGAGTTTTCTTTGTGCCAGGGAGAAGGGAAGGAGATCAGACATCTTTCTTAATCTCCCTTTTTCCCAGAAGCAAATCCAATTCCTGTTTAACACATGTAGCAATAACCTATCCCATATGCGTTTTGCCCTTTGTTGCAACTATTTTTTATGAGTTGTTTGAGTGACTATGCCTCTTACTTTTTCAGTTTTAGATTATCTTCTGCTGGTTTGCCCTGCCACATCAATCACAATTCAGAAAACATCTGCTAACCCTCTGCAAAGAATCTTTGTTTCAATTTCTGTACTGCTAAAGCTGCTCAACAGTTTTACATCAGAAGCATTTTTGACAGAATGTAGCTCACGGGATAAAAGAAATAGAAGAAATTATAAAAATTCTATTTTTGTCACTTCTTTCCACAGGCCTTACTAAATGTTGTTTTCTTTAGCAGTGGAAAGAGCTATAGAAATTCAATTTCTTTACAGGATTGCAAAACATCCTCTCTAAACTTTCTTTGAGCATCTCATCTTTCAGCCACACACCATCCTTGCAGAGGGCTAAGGCAGTGGTGTGAGAACTGGGATATATCAAATGCAATATATCTTAGAAGTATAATCTGTTGGGGGAGTTTATTTTCTATTATTGCACTCACATTAAGCTAGCAGCCTTTCCGACATTTCTCTCCTTTTTTTGCATTGCTTGTTGGGTTTGGTGATTGGTTGGGTTTTTTTCCTAAAGTAAATGCTGTTCCTTGCTGTTCCGGACATTTCTGCACTTGGCATTTTTTTGTAGGTTGTTGCTGTACATTGGTTTTTATTTGTGTTAGAAATTACCAAGGGATTAAGTTCCTTTTAATCAGGTTTGATGTCTTGGTCAGAAGTCAAACCAATACATCCAGGTATGAACACACAGAAGCCTTACAAAGGCCTGTTCTAAATCTAACAGTTATGTTTTTTTAACATAAACGGCACCCAGTGAAAGAATTTAGCATTGAGTCTCACTTTTCCCCTCATTCTATAGGTGAAGATTTAAACTCAGCCTTTAGCCCACCTTTTGCTTTTCACATTCCAGTGCTGAGATTATTTCACTTTAACCCTTTACTTTGGAGGGAGTCAAATTCTTCTCAGATTTCTATTTGTATGTTTCTGTATCAGTTAAGAATTTAATTTAGCTGTTCAGATTGCAGCAGGAAGGAGAGCCTTATGATTCCCTCTTGACATCTTATTATATGTAAAAGGAAATTAAAAATAAATAAATGTTTAATTCCAGTGCATTCTAGCAACATATACACAATCTGTACAAAAAGCCTTTGAACTGTGCAAGTTGTAAAGAGAGTTGCAAAGAAAGTAAATACCAATAAAGAACCATTCTTTGTTCTGACAAATACAACTTTGTGAAAACTGCAACCATTAATTTTTCTGTCCAAACATACTGGGGCTGCCTAGTGAGCTAAAGGACATTTTGCTTATTATGTCAGAAAGCATTTTTTTCCCCCTAAAGCATTTATTATCCGATGCGTGCAAGCAGAGTTTTAAGTCTAATCAGGTTTTTAAAAATCAAAAGCAACAGTCTTACTAATGTGGAAAAGAAAGAAAGGAGTTTTAAGTATTCTGAGATGGGACTGATTTTGCACTGAGTTGATAAGTCCCTAAATCCACTCTCTGTTCTTAAAACTAAGAGTCAGAGTTGCTCAGATTTGTCTGGCCGTGTCTTTTCAAGGATGTTGGCATCATACCATATGTTTTTTATTAACAGCATTTTCAGTTGTTTAGGAAGAGGAAAAAAAATCCCACATGTGCATCAAGACAGTAACACAGCAATGATCACCCATTGTGGGGCTTGCATGAATTCTTTAATTACCTGATCAGGTAGCTTTCTATAGTTAGGTTCTCAAAATTCTCCTAAAAACCCTAAAAAAAATGACACACTGTGCCTCTCCAGAGCTCAGTCCCATCGATGCTCATTAAGCACCATCCCGAGTTAAAAGGTGGGGTGAATTTTCCAGGGCTATATAGGCTATTATTTGTCATATACAGTGCTGTACATCTACACAATCATCTAAACAGAAAGCTTTAGACTTATCCAATGTTTTGCTGTAATTTTTCTATCATGAAAAGTTCAAACTTCGTGTAGCTCATAGTGTGCCACTTGTTATGTGCTGGAGCATTTAACCTGCAAGGAGATCAATTTATCTCATCAATATCTTTTTCTCCGTGTACTACAAAACTGTAATCTTATCATCCCTGGCTGGATTTCTACGTTTACAGAATCCCTGTTAACATTTGTTATCTTTTAAGATTTTTCCTTTTCTAAACCTGTTCACAAGTGATGTGTTAGAGCATCTGGAGAAGGACATCAAACAGTTAAAATAGTCTTTATTATTTATGATACAGAAAGGAAACTAATGCCCACTTACCTGAGGAATTATGACAATAAACTCTAAAAAATTTTAACAAGTTTATAAAGCTGTTTGTAACCCAAAAGTCATTAATCTTCCACTCAAACAATTGAGACCCAAGTGCTTTGAGCCCGTTTCTACCATGATGCTTTAGCGTGTACAGGTCTTCAAAGTTCCTTGTTGCAAACCTATTTCCTTAGGACATGTGTATCCATTTTTCAGAGCTGCATACAAACAGCATTTGACATCCTGAAACAGGGCTTTTCCATCACTGTCTCAGTTCAGAGGTTATTTAACTAGTGGCTTGGGTTTTGTTTTTTATGTTCACCTGGCCAGACTGAAGACAGTACAGGATGCTGACATATTCCTGCCCAAGTTTTCTGGCTGAATCCAGTGGCACAGGACTAGACCAAAGTTTCCCCCTGTAAAGATTGGTCCCTGTCACAGCTGTGCTTGCACATGAAGAAGTTTAAAAAGTAGAAATGTGATGGGTCATTTCACTGAGAACTGGGCCAGTCTTTGGGCCAGACTGTCTTTGGGTTTTGATGGCTGGGTAGGAAGAGGAGCCAAGAAAAGTTCTTCCTATCTGTGATCCTTCACAGTGGTTAAGAATAGATAAAACCTTCACAGTGACCCCAAGAATGGTTTTCTCAGTCCATGATCATCCTGTCAGTGGAAAATCAAAGCTATTTCCTGGAAAAGGGTGACAGCTGATCCTTGCTGGCCTAGGAACTGCCAGGGCTCCTGAATGCCCTTCACCTGCCTTAACTTTACTCCATCTGTAGAAGTCCCTGTCTGGCAGGGAGTACTCGACCTCATCCTGCCCACTCTGTGTAAGACTGCTTTGCAGCACGCTGTGGACTGTGTTCCAAACAGCCTCAGAGTTAGCTCACTGAGCTTCATTCTGGTTTTGATCAAAACAGCCTTTTTTCTGCAATGTGCAGTTTTCTGTAGGCACTTAGTTGCTGCTTTTCTCTCCATGCTCCTCCTCTGTATGCAGGGAGCTGCATGGGAGGGACACCACACCACTTTGGGGTTGTTTTTTTTACATTTGGAGTCTGAAGATCTTGCCTGGATCTCATTCTCAGCTGAACTGGGTTAAAATCAAATGGTTAGAGAACAAGGCTGAACTTGCAGGAGCAGCCTCAAGTGTTGGAACTGGAAGAATGAACAAGGTCTCTTAGTCATCCAGCAACTTTATAAGAAACTGGACACTTACATACTTTGAATTAAAGGCTACTAAAATAAGTTAAAGCCCCCCAGGAGGAGAGAGGGATGCTTCTATGAGTGGTAGTAGAGGTCTCTTCCAGCAGAGAATCAAGGAGCCTAAGCCATGTGTACATTTATGCAAGCACCCTCCTCAGGCAGCCAAGAGCTGGGGCTGTGTGCCCACCATGCCCAGGACAAGCTGTGTTTTCTGCCCCGGTTAGGTCGCTCTGCCAGGCAGAGGACACTCAAGCTGAGCTGCTTCCCAAGAGAAAAGGATGCAGAAAGAAGAGCTGGGTTTTGTTGGGGCTTTTGGTTTTGTTCTGCTGTTCCTTTCCTGCCTCAAAGGACGAGGCAAGGGTGGTACTGCAAGCCGTGGCAAACATGAAACAGTTGTGTTCACGTCCGCACGCCCGTTTGTATGAATCTCCTCGCGTGTGAGTATTTCGGTTTGAGAAGTCAGTGAAGACACGGTTTGAAAATGCCGGAATGAGAACATCGTGAGCAGATGCCAAAACTGTCTTTTTTCTATTTTTCACAGCACGTGGTATTGAATTGAGTGCTTGTATATGTTTAAATGCCATTGTGTACTCCAAAGTAGTCACCCTGCAGCTTGAAAATTTCCTTTCCTATTTCTTTCCCCATCAACTAGTTTTCTGTCCTGTGTTGTGTCTTTCCTTACTATTCCAAGACCCTCCCTATTATTCTTGAAATAGAAATGACATCTGCAGCCCCAAGAATCCTGCATTACACCCACAGAATTTACTTTATCTAGCAATCTGCCGCTAATATTTTGAGAATCCAGCAAGACAGAAAAAACTACCTCCCCAAATTGCTATTGTACAGCTGTCCTTAAATGAACTGTGTCATATGAGTTCCCTTTGCAACACTGGAGAAGAAAATGCTCAATGTTTTTCTCACAAATCATTTTAGATGTACTTATCTAAGATATCTTGCCATGACTGTGGACCTCTTTGTGCTAAAACTGTCTGTTGTTTTCCAGGCTTCCTTTGAAATTGCTATAAAACCTTTCATATTTATGAATATTTAATATTTTTCAATTTTCTTAGCCAATGTCTACATTTA